>PVHP010021091.1:0-29750 GCA_004024765.1 Zapus hudsonius | reverse complement strand
AGTTCCAGGGGATTCTCTTGTCTCTGCCTACCTTTTCACCATAGATGCACTGGGATTACAACACATGCTACTGTGCCCAGCTTTTGTGTGGGCTCTGGGGATCCAAACTCAGGTATTCACACTTGTGCATCATGGAGTGACCTTCCCATCCCATCATCAGATTTTCATACTCATGGGGCTGAGAAGATGGCTCAGTGATTCAAGTACTTGTTTGCAAAGTCTGCCAGCCTGTGATTAATTTCCCAAACAACATGAAAAGCTAGATTGGAAGCAGCAAGAGTTTCTGACATGATCACATTCCTCAGCCCAAGTACTGAGTAGGCCAAGCCACCCAGGGGCTAGCCCAGTCCCACCAGAAGATGGCACACACATGAATCCGTCTACTCATCTCCAGTGTGCCCAGTCCAAACCAGCAGATAGACCTCCATCCTATAATCACTTGAATCAAGGCTAACCAGGCCACTCAACACAGGATCCACAAGAGCTGACATATGATCTAAATGAAGAGAAATAGAGAAACAATGTAGCTAAACACCATAGATCAAATGAATTTAACAGACATACAGAATATTCCACCCAAACACTACAGAATACATGTTTTTCTTAGCAGTTCATGTAACCTTCTCTAAAGTAAACCATATAATAAAGGTTATATATAACAGACATAAAGCCCATGTCATACTAAATGGGGGAAAACTTGAAGCTTTTCCACTAAGGTCTGGAATAAGGCAAGGGTTTCCACTCTCCCCATTACTAGTTAGCATAGTACTTGAAGTCTTAGCTCAAACCATAAGAAAAGAGAAAGAAATTAAAAGGCATTCAAATTGGAAAGGAAGACGTCTAACTACCCTTATTTGCAGATAATATGATTCTAAACATAAGTGACCTATAAAACAATCTCTACCACAAAACTCCTGGACCAATACATCTTTCAGAAAAATGACAGGACATAATAACAACACACAAAAATCAGTAGCCTTTACATATACCCATGGCCAACATATGTAGAAAGAAATAGGGAAACAGCCTTATTTATAATAGCCACAAAAATTACCTGTCTTGGAATATTCCTAACCAAGGAAGTAAAAGACCTTTATAATGAAAACATTAAAACACTGAAGATAGAAATTAAGGAAGACACAAGAAAATTGAAGAACTAATATAATGAAAATAGCCACCGTACCAAAAACAATGTACAGAATCAGTGCAATTTCAATGAAAATTCTGCTACTGTTTTTCACATAAATAGGAAAAATAGTCCCAAAATTCACATGGAAGCACAAAAGTCCTTGGATATTTAAAAATGTCCTCAGCAAGAGGAATACTACTGGTTATATTATCATACCTGATTTCCAAATATACTATCAAGCCATAGTAAAAACAGCATGGTCTTGACACAAAGATACATATCCAGTGGAATGTAATAGAAAATATAAATATCAATTCTAGTAATTACAGCTACCTGATCTTTGACAAAGAACCCAAAATTACACACTCAAATAAAGGCATTATTTTCAACAATTGGTGCTGGAAAAACTGGATAATCACATGTGGAAGAATGAATCTAGATCCTCTTCTTTTACCTTGCAGACAATTCAACTTCAACTGGACCAAAGACCTAAATATAAGAACTGAAACCAGTTAGAGGAAAAAGGAAAGTGAACCCTTCAAGATGTAGGCAAAGGGAGACTTTCTTTTTTAAAAAGTTATTTATTTATTTATTTATTTATTTATTTATTTATTTATTTATTTATGAGAGATAGAGGGAGAAAGGGAAGGGAAGGGACAGTGTGGTAGTTGGAATGGATGTCCTCCAATAGATTCAGGAGTTTTATTAAAGCTTGTAACTTGGTGCCACTGTGGGTGGATCCTAGGGTCCATCCCTAAGGAGTTACTGGGGGTGGATCTAGAATTCCAGCCTAAGGTATGCAGAGAGCAGTCTGAGCTCTGCTGGGAGTTTCCTGCTATTTGGCTCCCAGAGTGCATGCTTTTGGAGGTGCTGGTGTTGTTTTTTTCCCCTCTCTGCTTGGATCTGTAAGCTTCAAATAAATCCCTTCTTCCTCTCATAAACTGTGACTGTTTGAAGTTCATCCCAGCAACTGAAGCTGACTCCCACAGAAGGGAAGGGAAGGAAAAGGAATCGAAGGGGAGGGGAAAGGATTGGAGGGAAGAGAAGAGAATGGGCATGCCAGAACCTTCTGTCACTGCAAATGAAATCCAGGCACATGACACAGTGCATCTGGTTTAGTGGGTACTGGGGAATCAGACCCAAGCTAAGAGGCTTTGCAAGAAAGAACCTTTGACTGCTAAGTCATCACTCAAGCCTAGAAAAGACTTTTTTTGCTCAGGGAATTAGACAAACACTTATTTATTGAGATCTCATGAAACTAAAAAAAAAACTATTGTACAAGTAAGCAAACCATTAACAGAATCAAAAGATAACCTACAGAATGGGAGGAAATCTTTACCAGCTATACCTCTGATGGAGGTTTACTATATAGAATATAATATATTCAAAAAACTAAGCAATAAACAAAATCCACCAATCCACTCAAAAAAAAAAAAAGGGTAGGAAATGGAACAGTGAATTTTCAAAAGAAGAAATACAAATGGCCAATAGACATCTTAAAAGATGTTCAGTATATTTAGCCTTCAGAGAAATGGAAGCTAAATAACTTTGGTTTTCTTTCCCACTCTGGTCAGAATGGTTATAGTTAAAAAATAAAATAAAATATGGCAAATGCTAGCAAGGGTATAGGGAAAGAGGAATCCTTATCTACTATTTATGGGAGTGCAAATTTGTCCAGCCACTATAGGAATCAGTATGGATGTTCCTCAGGTATCTGAAAATAGATCTGCCATTTGATGTAGCTATACTACTCCTGGACACATATCTTCCAGACTGTACTATTTACTGGAGACATGCTGGACCATGAATTGTTGCTGCTCTCTGCACAATAACTAGGAAATGGAATTGGCCCAGATGCCCATTGACTGATGAATGGAAAATGATGTTTTGGAACACAATAGAAATCTACTCAGCCATTAAAAAACAATGAAACTATGAAATTTTCAAGAAAATTGATGCTCAGATATTCTTTCATATACAGATCCTAATATAGAATAGTTTAATTTGTTTATAAGTTGTAGTACCAATAGTATTGTTAAGGAAGCTAGAATAAGACTTGGAGAAAGATAAAAGGGAATGACAGGAGGGTGTGGTAGTTTAAATCAGTTGTCCCTCAACTCATTTGTTCTGAATGCTTGTTCCCCAGATGATGGCAATTTGGTAGGTGGAGAATTGGTGGAGGAGGTATATTTCTGGGGATGGAGGTGGAAACTTAGTGGAGGATGTGTATTTCTTAGGGGTACTATAGCCAGTTCCTCCTTGCCAGAGTTGGGCTCATCCTCTTGCTGTTGTTTTATACCTGTTGGGCAGAAGTCATGTCCAGCCTCTGCTCATGCCATGCTTTCCCCTGCCACCATAAAGTTTCCCCTAGTGACAATAAGGTAAAATAAAAAATTTCCTCCCATCGACTTATTTTGGTTAGGTGATTTGTTCCTGCAACATAAAGGTTACACCAACAGAAAATTGGTGTCAAGAGTTGGGTTCATTGCTGATAGAAACCTGACTGTGTAGTTTTTGACCTTCATCACTAGTTATAGCTCTTAGAGTTGGAGCTACAGGATTTGGTGTTTGCCCTGTTTGTTTTAAATTTTTCACTGCTTCAGTCTTTTCTTGCTATGCCCAATGCCATATTTTGTAGGGTGTATATTTACTCTGTGTCATTATGTGTATTTAACTGTTTGATTTTTATGGACTTACAGTTCAGAGATGGCCTTGAGTCTCAGATGAGACCTTATACTTTGGAGATTTGAATAGTGTTGGGATTGATAAAAACTATAGGGACTTTTAAAGTTGGGTTGAATGTATTTTTATATCCTGAAATTGTCATGAGTCTGTAAAGGCCTCTGTGGTAGTTTGAATAATGTCCCCCAAAAGAACTAAAGGTTTATTAAAATTATTAATTGTCTCCAGGCTTCTGGCTGGAGGAAGTGTCACTTTGGCCTAGCCTCCTGGGACTGCCCCTTTCTAATTTGGATGCAAAATACTAGGGATGGATATGCAAAAGAAGAGCCGGAACCCTGGTCTGGAGTTCTGCATTTTGTGAATTACAGTGTGCTTGCTTGCTTGCTTCTGGTATGGGTTTTCTCTCTTTCTGCTTGCTTCTGTGGGGCCAGCCTTTTCCTTAACTTCCCCTGGATCACTTCAATAAATTCTTTCCTCCCCAAAATTGTGGCTGGTTTGGAGATTCATCCCAGCAATGTGTGGCTGACTACAACAGCCCCCATAAGCTCCTGTGTTCTGAATGCTTGTTCCTCAGCTGGTGGCAATTTTGGAGGTGGAGGCTTCTGGGAGGAGGTGTTTCTGGGGTGGCCTTAGGGGTGTTATAGCCAGCTCCCCCGGCTAGATTTTAGTGCACTCTTCTGCTGCTGTTTTCCACCTGCTGTAGCAGAGGTGATGCCCAGCTCATGCCATGCTGTGGTAGTTTGGATGAATGTCCCCTTAGACTCAGGTGTGGTTTTTTTTAAATTAAAGCTTTTAACTTTGGTCTCCAGCCTCCTGGCTGGAGGAAGTATCACTGAGAGCAGATACTGGGGCCCAAAGGTGTGTTTGGGGGTAGATCTGAATTTCAGCCCAAAGGTCTGAGCTCTGGCAGGATCCCTGCTTGCTGCTTTTTGGTGTTTGCTGGCTACTGGTGGTTCCTTTATGTGCTTGGATTTATGAATGGAAGCCAGCTTCTTCTGCCATTAATGGAACTTCTCCTAGATTTGTAAGTTTGAAATAAATCCCTTCTTCCCATACAACTGTGATTCATTTCAGCATGTGGAACTGATTATTACACATGCTTTCCCCTGCCATCACGTAGATTCCCCTAGAGACTGTAAGCCAAAATAGTTAAAAAAAAAAACAACTTTCCTTTCATTAGCTTCTTTGGGTTGGGTTCTTTGTCCCAGCAACAAGAAGGTAACTACAATGAGGGGGATACTTGATAGGTAAATGGAAGGACTGATTACAGCATGTGCAAAGGTCTGGGAAGGAGGTTAAGGTAAGGGAGAGAGGAGATATACACAAAATTAAAAATGGCATAAGTCAGTACCATGGAGACCTTCCTCTTAACTAATTAGAGATAAAGCTCTCTTAGTAAGAGAGGAATATTTTTTGGGCAGAAACACCCTGTAGGGCAAAGAAAGGCTGTTGCTGGTAAATCCCCCAGTGCCAGGATTGAGTTATCCCCCAGAGTGAGCTGTTGGTCATGAGCTCCTCCCCCAACAATTCAGCCCATTGCTAAAGCACTTGGCTACCCACCAGATCTAAAGGGTAAGACCCTATCATGAAGAAACCATAGGCTATGGTCAAGGACATTGAGGGATTGTGCTGGAACTCAGATGGAAGCCAACTCTCTGATGGCTAGTTCTCACAGTGCTAGAAAGTGCTCTGTGAGCTACTGTGGTCAACAATGGCATGAACAAGCAATGGATTCATGTCCTCACAGTGATTACTGATAACCCCAGAGGAGGGCCCTAAGTGGGATGGGGACAGTGGAGAGGGAACATAAGAGTATAACCTGACAGGAATATGAACATTATGCAGTATGTTCATACAATAAAGTTTCCAAAAAAAGTTCCTCAATGGCCTCAAATGAGTTGAGCTCTTTTCTATGTGCTCAGGATATATTCTACTGTAGGGCCAAAGACAGAAAGCAAGCACAATAAGAAATAAATCAATGATTAGCAAATAAACTGATTCATAAATGAAAAATTGCATAAGAACAAAAATGCAGAAGTAAACAAATACATGAATGACTTAGTTTACTAGAAGATGAAAAGAGTGGTTATGTGTTAAATTCTTAAAATCATTTGTTAAAAGTCCTAACCTCCTGGACTTCAAAATGCTATATTGGAAATAAGGTCACTGAAGATGTAATCAGTTAAGATGAGTTTATTCAAGTGAGCCTTAATCCAATATGATTTGTATTATCATAAAAGGAGGATTTTAAACACAGAGACAGACATTCACACAGGGAGAACATAATAACAACATCAAAGCAAAACTCAGAATAAGAACAATAGAAATTTCCAGCAACCAGAAGCTAGGAGAGAGTCATGGGAATCACTCTTTCTCAGGCTCTTTGATTTTGGACTTATAAAATGTAGAAATGTGAAAGAATACATTTCTGTTGTTTAAATCAACTGGTTTATGATGTTTTGTTGCAATAGCCCTAGAACAAATTCTGGTCCACGAATAAACATACAAAGAGAGAAAGGGGGACCAGGAATCTAATAGGAGCCACTTTTCATATAGTGAATCCAAGAGGCACTCCTACCACTTGCTAGGAAAAACTGATTTTAGTTACTTTAGTCCTTCATAGACATCTCCATAATGGCTCATCTTGAAATTTATTGAGTGATTTAGTTCTGTTTTCAGCCACCTACTACAACAGAAGCATTTCAAATAAAAAGACCACCTCTTTTTTCAAAATATTTTATATTTTATTTATTTGTAAGCAGAGAGAAATAGAAGAGAGAGAGAGAGAGAGAGAGAGAGAGAGAGAGAGAGAGAGAGAGAGAGAGAGAGAGAGAGAGAATAGAGAATAGGTACTCTAGGGCCTCTAGCCACTGCAAATGAACTCCAGATACATGCACCACTTTGTGCATCTGGCTTTACCTGGCTTTATGTGGGTACTTGGGAATTGAACTAAGGTTGTTAGGCTTTGTAGGCAAGGACCTTAACCACTGAACAATCTCTCTAGCCCAGGGCCATCTCTTTTTAGTCCTGTCTTAATTCCTATAACAAAATCTGTGGTGGAGAAGTGTTCAGTGCATATGAATGGATATTGTGCACAAATTCAATGAGAATTTAACATATATACATTGTAGTTTTATGATGAATATAGTTTGACAGAGATTAAAAATATAACTCATCATAAACAGGGTTTCAGCAGCTGCCTTTCTAAGATGACTCAATAGCTCACCAAGAAACAAGGGACAGTAAGAAACAAACAGTCTCTGAGCTTCTTTCACAAGGCTTGTGCTTCCTTCCAGGTGGCAAAATCGAGATAACAACCCTGTTCACACATCAGGGATGTTTTGAGAGTTGGATGGGCTAATACGTGCATTAAATTCTTCAAGTGGTGTCTGGCACTGAGAAAACCCTCAGAGGATGCTGATCCCTTTATTGTTTTTCAGTAAAGACGCACATGAATGCACTTACAAAGTGACCCCGTGATTTACTGAGTGTCTCCTAGATACCTAGGTCATTGGCTGAGTTGAGAGGCTAATGGAAGAAGCAGAAAATAATGAAATAATCACAAAATAAAGCATCACAACTGTGGTCATGTCCATGAAAAGGAAGTATCTTGTGGCTTGAGACCATTGATGGGAGCTTTAATTGGTTAACAAGATCAAGGACAAGGAGTTGAGATTTCAGAAGTGAGAGACAATTGGCTATAGATAATTTGAAGAACAGCTTTATAGGCAGAAAGAGTGGATGCTCTGAGGTTCTAGATCATGTGGGATCTTCATATTTAAGGAAAGGAAAGGAGGCCAGCATGCCTTGGGGGTGAACCAGTGAGTGACAGGAGCATTCAAATGAAGCGACATTAAAATATAGTAGCTGGCCAACACACAGCATTGTTACTCTGTTAATCATTTGGCACAATGGAACCTAAATGAGTTATGGGGGTGAGTTTTGGGTAACAGCATGATCAGTGTTATCATAACTACCATTCAGATTACAGTATGGAAAATGATGAAGTGGGCAGAGTGAATACAGACAGACCCCATTGAGAAGGAGGGGTGATGATAAAAGGCTCAAGTAGCCATGCTGAAAATGGAAAGAAGTGATAGACTAGAAGGTGAGTGATGACCGAAGGAGGCTACCGAGACCAGGACAAGTCTGCTGGCTTGTGCCCTGCCTAGGAAGGGTCTCACCCATGAAAACAGAACATTGAAAAGAGATTATTTCAGATAGTCTTAGTCTTAGTTGTTTTGAGACATCCAAGTGAAATGTCCACTGGTCAGCTGAGCATATGGGTTCTTGGAGCAGGAGTGAGTCATGTAAACATGAGGCACCCAGGCATCCATTGCCTGAGGGAAGGATGTGAGCGAGCGGGTATTTTGTGGTCCGACAGTCCCCGCATCCCTGTCTCGGAATGCAGAGCCTGTCCCTGGGAAAGAGATGGACCAACTGGCTTCATGCGTCATCCTTTCTTCCTTTTTCAACTATTTCTATTTTGAGCTCCCAATCCACTGTGTGGTGCAAACCGAACCACAGACAGTTGGAGACCTAGAAATTTCTCCAGAGCTGTGTCTTAATGGGGGGATTGAGTAGGGCTAGGTCTGCCCAATAATGAGGGGGGGTGTTAGACATGTTTTTCATCATCTATCATCTACTCCTCAGTGACCAGTCCACACAGGTTACAATGAGAGATGCCTTTATCCTGTCCATGGGGAGCCTGTATGTATAAAATTATTTTGTTACTTTCTCATCACATCTGAGAGATGAGAATTATTATTTCTTTGTCTCTGTGATCCCAGACTCAACATGCATTTTTTTTTCCTTTTGCCATCTCACCACAACTCTATTGTGGGGAATAGGTAGTTCATGGCTTTTGCCATAGCTATATTCAGTGTTTCAAGTCTTCTCACCTCCGCCAGGAAGTGGGAAAGAAGGTTGTTCATCCGATCTGCCCAAAGCCCCCAAAGGATACTCACATATTTCAGGGGCTCAAATCCATGCAATGTGCAGGAATAAGACCCAGATCTGATTCCCACCCATGGTTATTTCACTCTCCTTAATCCGGTTCCATGTGACATATGGAATAGTCCTCTGATTTGCTTTGTCTGTCCTAGGATAACTCCTGTTTCTCCCCAGGGTTTTGCTTTGAATACAGAAGCAAGAAATATCACTTTTCAATGTCTATTTTATATGTTCCTATCTCCAACAAAACAATCCCCAAAGTGCTAGCCCATTAAACATAAATAAAAGAAAAAATTTGAAAGGTCAGTGTTTTTACAAATGTCCTCAGTCCACAGCCAAGAGAAGAAAGCTTCTTTACAACTTTTCTAGATCAGGGCTTTAAGTTAATATAAAATAGGTATAACATTTCCTGAAGCATTCATAAAGAGGTTCATTTTTAAACAATCCTCTGATATACATAGTTTCACCATTTATTAGAGACAAAAAAGTAAATTTGCATAATAATGAGTTGCAAGTACTTGTTCTCTTTTACAAAAGAATGAAATCTTGGCTAAATATTTGATACTGCAAGATACAGAGCATTCCTAAAGTTGTACAGCATTGACTAATATTTTGATTTTGGTATATAATCAATGCTGAGAGTATTGCTTTGCATAAACAAATAATGCATGACAGCACAGTTTGATTATGATTTCTGAATTTGCATTTCTGAAGTTTCTGAACATTCTGTCCAAATCATAAGCCAAAATCTTGTTTAATGATTTTTGATGAAGCTCACTCAAGTCAACAGTTAAACAGCAACTTTTAAACCAAACATTCTAACATAACATATTTGAAAGTGATATTGATTTTGATATACTTTGAAAAATGACAATAGGAAAATGTTAAAGGTTTTGTTTCCAATAATTATCATGTTTCTAGAATAGCAGAAAACTTTAATGTGCAGTAAACACACTGAAATTCATAACACACAATATTTAAGACTCTGAGCTAAGGTGTTCCCGGCAGCACTTGTTGGTGGTGTGTGGCATGGCAGCGCAGAGTACAAAGTGCCATGTTGTATGTTCAGAATTCAGGTGACATTGAAATCACAGGATACCACATAGGTGAGCGCTGCCTGCCAGAAACACCTTGGATTCTTTATACATTTCATTTTGAATTAATTTGTTCAGAAACCTTTTGCTTTTGTCAAAATTTGTCAGGACTCCTACATTCAGTTATGAGCATTTGAGAAGTTGGATTTTAGATGATCTTATAGTCAGATTAGATTTACAGGTCATGACCTAAAGGGCGCTGCATTATTAACCATGTGACCAGAAAGAGACTGCTTCACATACCTTTGTAAATGTTCCTTCCACAACTCCCATAAATCTTAACTGATACGAAGTCCACTGTATATATATATATATATATATATATATATATATATATATATATATATATATATATATATTCTTTCTAGATACTTCTGAATTTAACTGGAGATTTGCAAAACAAGTGACCCAAACTACAAATTTCCCTGAAATTAGTGGCGCTAAAAATCATTGTTTCTCTATCCTGTAAGGTTTACAAAATAAGATGATTACAACCATGCTATATAATACGCTGTCTTTCATTTTCCAGGAGTCACCAGGAGCTATTTATTGGTTGTCAATGTTAACTTGGAGAATGAGGTTTGAATACAATGCAGCAGAAAAAAAACAGTACTTCCTCATAGTTGTTCCATCATTAGACAAATCAATATTCCTGGAGGATGCGAGGAGAAAGTACCAGATTGAATGTTCATGTCAGTAAGGAAGTTTTACCCTGATCCTATCAAACCTACTGAAAGAAGATTCAACGATCTCGTCTATATTTCTCCAAGTTGATAAAAGAAAAACAAATTGATAGTTTTAAGATCATCAGAGTATAGTGAGAGCACAGCAATAGCTTCAGTTTAGGAAGCTATCCATTTTGTGAACATCCAAATATCTTTAGGAATACAGTCCATGGGCTAACCCACAGGTCAATGTAGTCATCGTTCTCTATATCATGGAGGGACCTTAAAATCAGTTATTTTTAGCTAAAAAATAGATATCAATATCCAACCATGAAAACAAAATTTAATTTTGACTAAGAACAGAGACATGTCTAGGTCTTCATTTCAAAGCTTATTACCTTGTCCTTTTACTAGGTCATATATATATATATATATATTGTTGTTGTTGTTGTTGTTGAAATACAAAACACTGTGTAATAATTACATTAAAGTCAGAAGTAAATTTCTATGAAGACAAAGATAACATTAATTTTGCGGCAGTCCATGGAAAAGAAACTGTGGACTACTCAAATCTTTTAAATTTTTGGCCCACCACAAATCAGCAATGCCAAATGTTTGGCGCATATATTCTTTTAATTTGCCAAGGAAATTAAAAAAATTTAATTTGCCAAGGAAATTAAAAAAGGAAGAAAGATGCTGGCTGAAGTTTTCAAGACCACTTGCAGCTATATTTCTAGAGTGGAAGCAAAGGTACAAATCAAGATAACCCTGAATTTGACCACAACAGCTGTCAGACTCAAAGGTGTGATTGGCATATATTTTTCTTCATTGTGTTTACTGGAGCATGTAACTTACATTCTCTACTATTAATTTAGTCTTTATTGCTGGGAAACGAGCTCCATGAGACATTTTCCATCGACATAATACTGAATCTCCTGTAGTAGAAGAGTAGCTGGCACAGGACAGGCACAGCACCCTCTGCTTTTATCCTCATTACATTGGACTGTCATTTTTATAGAATGCGTCAAGAAGGTTATGGTCCAAGGGCTTTCAATTTTGTTTATGTTTACATAATATAAATATTTCCATTTTTTCTGACCCAAATTGTCCAAAAAAAAAGTAAGTGGAAAAAAATTATTTCAAATGCTACTTAGGGAAATCAACAGAGTAAGGAAGCCAACTGGCAATAGGATTCGATTGCTATAGATATAGGAGAAAATGAAAATTTTACATGTTCCAAAATTGAGAGGAGTATCTTCAAGGAAAGAAGTAATGTCTTTCATGTGCATGGGTTAAGGCAGCAGGAATAGGCTTTAGCTAGAAGCTTGATCTGGAAACAGAGTAAATATTCCTGAGTGAAATGCTACATAGCCCAACCATGTTTCCAGGAAGCAGAGTTTCTTAGGCCAGTAGGCAGCAGGGAAGAAACAAGATTTGAATTGTTGAAGGGAAAAAGTAAGAGTATTTTATGGTTTATATGTAAATGTCCCCCCAAAACCTATAGCTTATGGCTTGCCCAGTCTCATGTGGCACTTTTTGGAGGTGGTAGAACCATTAGGAGGTGGAGCCCTGAAAGGAAGTTAGGTCCTGGGCACAAGCCCTCACAGGGGTCATTGGGACTTTTTTTCTCTCTCCTTTTGCTTCAGGACTGTCATGAGGTGAACAGTCTTCTGCCATGTGCTGTCACAACATGTACTCCACCCCCACAACCCCAAACAACTGGGCCAAGTGACTAGGAATCAAAACTTTTGAAACTGAAGAAAAACTTCTGAACCTATTGGCTAAAGTAAATCTTTTCTGGTATTTTGTTACAGCAATGTAAAGCTGACTTTTGGGAAATACTAAATATTATACAAACTCTCTAATAAATCCTTAGATTATAACAAAAATCTCAAAAAACCTGGAACAAGACTTTGATGTCTAGCTTTCTATAAACTTACTTCAAAGAGCTGATTCAGAAAGCTAGCAAACAAAGCTCTTAAATAATTTTAAGGGACTAGTATACCATCTGTGTATATATACTTACCAAAACAAAGAAATGAAAGTTTTAGATGAACAATCACCAGGAAATTGTTGCCACAAAAATGGTTAAATATTGTGAATAAACATTTAAATGAATTTAAACAAATAGAGCGAGGTAATTGTCTTTATGAAGTCAGAAGCAAAAGGGTATGCAAAAATCCGTGGAAGAAATTGAGAGATGGCATACAACATGAACTGCAGCTGGCAAATCAGGTGGCAGTTATATTCTCATTGATGGATAAAATACCTGACCAGAAACAGTTTATGGAAGAAAAGGTTTATTTTGGCTTAGTTTCAAGGGGATGTTTCATCACGGTGGGGAAAACCTGGCAGAAAAGGTAGTCAAGACATCACCCCTTGTCACTCAGCAGGAAGGAAGCAGTCTGAGAGAGCAAGCTCTGAACACCCAGTGGGCTGGACTAGCAAATCTCAAGGTCTGCTCCCAGTGACATACCTCCTCCGATGAGGCTCCACCAGCTGGGGAGTTTATGAGGCTTAATCACAAGCCTATGAGGCTATAAGGGACATTTCACACTCGAGCCATCACAGTACAAGAAAAAAGTGAAGGAAACAAACAAAAAAGATCAGAACAATTATGGCAAAGTAGGGTGGGAAAAATGTTACAGAAAACCATAAAGAAGATGAGAAAGGTAGGCAAACTGAACCAAAAGTAGAAATGCAAAAGGATAGAGACAATGATAGATTTAGAAACTAGGATACAGAGCTTTAAAATTAACATAGTCATGGGTCCCATGGAAGAGAAAAAAGAAAGAAAAATTTAAAAATATTTAAGCAAACTTTTATGTTAAAGGAAACTTGACCACAGTGTTAGAAGTCATCTTTCTAGTCACAAGAAGTTGATGACAACAAGTAACTTTGAACATAAGGGAAAAGTTGATTATATTATTCTCTCAAATATTTTAATTTTATTGTAATTCAAATTTTCTTATAAAATTAGTCTGCAATCCTCTTACGTTGACTACACATGTAATTGAAGTTTATGTAAAATTTCTTTGACCACCCATAGTCTTTCATAGAATCCTTAATTTTTCCCTCTCTTTCCTGGCTTGTTAGAGCACACAATTTTCAATATTAGAACAGCTGACTGGATTTGCAAGGTTGTCCTAAAATTGATTCATAACCTCCTGATTCGGGTCCTTTGCTGAATATCCGGAACTGGAACACAGCATGCACAGTTGGTGTATCACATGTAGCATTTCCTCTTGCATCATGGCTTCTTTCCAGCGTGTCATGACCCTAGCATTTTTAGCTCGCTCCTCTCAGACAACCTAGACTACAAAAAAATGAAACCATTGGGTGGTCTCTCTCTGACCTCAGAACTGATCCAAGACACTGGATATCTAAACCATGAAAAACTAAACACAACCCATCATTGTTGACACTAATTGTGTCCTTCGCTGGTGTTTTCTCAGAAGAAAAGCCAAGGATGAAATTGCCACCCCTTTTCATCACTGGGGGTGGCCTCCACAGCCAAGGTTGAAGTCGGTTCCAGGGTGGTGTGTGGGATGGTGTACACAGCCAATGTCTGTGCTATTCATAGCGTATGGAGAAGGAAGGCAAGAAATACTCCTGGGATATCTAGCATCTGTGGCCCAGGAGCTGATACTTCTTTTGCTTGTAAAAGTCAGGTAGACTAAGAAACAACACACACACCAAGCAAAAGGAGACTCAATGACATTACTTATAAATGTCTTTAATTACACATAATCTATGCTATGTCACTATCTCACACAATACTTCAAGTGATTGAGTTTGTACATTATTAACTTTTAAAATACTTCACCTAATTAGAATTGGACTGAGAGATAATAAAATACAGTGTTGGTTGGTGAGCCATGAACAGGGGCATCTGGATTATATGGTTAGCAGACTCATTTAACTTTCACACATTCTGCTCTATCAGTTTCTCTAAACAAAATTGGTATCTAGATCTCTATAGTCAGAACTGGCTTCATGGGCTTATGCTCTAAGTACTTACACAGACTGCCATAGTAAGTCTTTGGCTTAGCACTCTGTCATCACTTTGAAATCCTTAAGTCACTGAAAGGGCTTCACATTTTCCTTTGACCAGGCCTTGCAAATTATGAAGGTAGTCCTACCATTTGCTAGCTTTTATTTTCTATCTTGTTCTATGTAGGTGGGGAAGAGAAAGGAATTCATACAAAGTCTCTCAAAAGCCCTAATACATTAAATAACACCAAGAGTGTCATTTATTTAATGACAAAGGCATCATTTATGGAATTTCTACAGAAAACATGTGTCATAAGCCAGTTTTTACCATACCATATAGAAACTGAGCACAGTAAATTGAACTATTAGCAAAACAAAAAATGGAGTAAAATATGATTAGAGTTGTTTTTAATATACCTCCTACAAGCAGAACAGTTTCAATACTCCAAAACATTAAAAAATATGCATAAGAACTAAGTACCCAGTAGAACCTTATATTTTTATATATGCCTAAAACATTTCAAAATCAATTATGTATTTTCTTACAAAGAAAATTTTTGTAAGATTTTTAAATCTTATATTTGATTAACATTTCTCAATGAAATTAGAAAGAGAATTTTACAAAAATTCTAATAAGGTGAATTTAAAGAAGCATGCTCCTAGAAAATTCTTGAACCAGAGAGGAAATCAACATGGTAAGTAAAGCAAGGTGGTGGGATAAGCAAGAGACCTATAACCAGGGCCAATCAGTCAACCCAGGATAAGCCAGCGAGACAGACACCAAGAATTTTCAACGCAACCTAAAGCAGAAGTACAGAGGCCCCTAAGACCTCAACAATAAAGCAGCCTAATACTCACCCACCATGACTCAGGGGACTGAGCAGAAGAGGGGGGAAAGATTGTAAGAGCCATAGTGGAGGAGAATATCCAGAGACATGCCCCCCTCAGTAACAACATACAAAGGGGGGTGGAACCGGGTTGACTCCTAGGCTATCCATAACCTCCTACCCCATAGACTGATCTAGTTTGCCCACTGAGGAGGATATCCAGCTGATTGGGGACAGGGAAGAGGGAAATCGGGGAATTAGGGACAGCAACACATTATTTACTCATCCAGTATATGTAAATATGAATAATAAAGATATATTTATAAAAAATACAATAAAAAGAAACACCATACTTTAAAAAACTAGGAATTATGGGAAATGTATGTAGCTGCAAATGACTTCATTTTCACAGAAAAATGCCTAAAACAAACCCAAAATTAATTAAAGCAAATGGAAGCATGCAAGAAATAAAAAATGGTGGAAGCACAAAAAATCCAGTTATTAGGGATTTATAAAAATTAAAAAGGAAAAAACAAAATGATATAAAATACTAACTTGGACCAAAATATGTAATTGACAGTGTTTTCTAAACAGTACTGAGATTGCAAACCCACTCTTCAGTGACCACTAAGAGTGAGTGAGGGGAAAAATAAATCACAGCATGGATGAGAACCAGCTACAACCACAGATAGAGATCAAAATGGTAGCAACACAACTAAAATCTACAGAAAACTGTTTGATACCTAAAATAAATGACACAAATTTTACCCAGGCATAAATGTAAAATCTAAAATTATCAATTACTTTCAGGCCAACAGGAAGTCATTTAAATACATATCACTGAAAGGCGCAGTAGGATCAAAGAGGTCCTAGACTGAACTTTACCAGTTAAAGACATAAAGTTCCAATTTTATTAAAACTCTGTTGTAGTCAGCCTCATACCACTGGGATGAATCTCCAAATCAGGCACAGTTTATGGAAGGAAAGGCTTTATTAAATTTGCAGATCCAGGGGAAGTTCCATGGATCCAGTGTTGAAAGAGGCTGCCCCCCTTTCATAGATCCAAGCAGAAAGAGAAACCCATCACCAACACCACATACACACAAGCAAATCAGGCAGTGGGGAAAAGAGAAGATTTTCTCCTCCTTTATATACCCTTAGGGTGGGTCTTACAACCCTATCCCAGACTTGTTGGCTTCCTGAGTCTCTGGAATTTCCTTCCTGCAATGCCCACACAGGAAGGGATGGATGTTCATTTCTAGCTCTCCTGAGGTTCTTTACACCCTGCCCCCTACTGAGAGGCTGCCTTTCAATAAACATCCTCAGAGACCCACCCAAGATAATTAAAAGATAAATTGATAATAAAACCTAACCATCACAAACTCCATCAAGTCATAGAAATATTTGTAATGTTCTCCAATGCTTTATTTATTTATTTATTTATTTATTTAATCTACTTACTTTTCATTTAATTAATTAATTAATTAATTAATTAATTTGAGACATAGAGAGTATGGGTGTGCTGGGGCCTCTTATTGCAAACTCTCAACACATGCACCACTTTGTATATCTGGTTTTACCTAGGTATTGGGGGATTAAACCCAGGCAATCAGGGTTTGCCAGCAAGCACCTTTAACCACTGAGCAATCTCTCCAGTCCCCCAATACATTTTCAAAAACAGGCTAACATTATCTCCTAATCATAAGAGGAAAATATAGCCCAATAACACAGGATGATGTAACTGATATAAACTTTGAAAAATAAGGTTTAATGATATTTAATTGACTTAGTGTTATACCTAGAAAAAATTTTAAAAAGGTAGAAAACTCAAAATTAATTGGAAAACTATTATCATTTCACTACTTTTTATTTTCTCTAGTAATAAGCAACTAATAATAGAAATGAAAAAATTCTATTCTTAATAACAATAAAACCTATAAAAACAGAGCTAAACAGCTATACAGGCCCAGGATTATATTAACAAAATTACAAATTCATATTAAGGTATGTAAAACAAAAGATAAATAAATGGAAACAGATAGTACTGTTGGATATAAAGATCAAATTTAGTAAAGTACATTATCTTAATGCTTCTACTGATTTTATGCCATTTTAATTAGAATTCAAATAGTTATTAAAAATTATTAAGAGAGGAGAATGGGCTCACCAGGGCCTCTAGCCACTATAAATGAACTCCAGATGCATGTACCACTTTGTGGGCTTTATGTGGGTACTGGATAACTTAACCCTCGTTGCTAGGCTTTGCAGGCAAGTGCCTTAACTGCTGAACCATCGTTCCAGTCCTCAGTTGGTTTTATAGATTTATTAGGGGACTGATCAAAAGGACCTTAAATTTTTATAGAAGAATGATTAATTTGAGACTGGCCAAGATAATCTCCAAAACAAGAAAAGTGAGTGTTGGTTTTAATGAGGTAACAGGCTGTGCTAGAAAACTCCAATAATCATGTTTGTGAAACAGAGTGTATATTCCAGATCTGGAGCTCACTCTTATTTTTAAAAAAAATCTGATGTCTGCAAAGGTGGTTTATCAGTCCCTCCCTCCTTCCTCAGGGACAAAACACAACCACAAACAACTTTGGAAAGGAAGGGCTGATTTTTGGCTTACAATTTTGAGGGGAAGTCCATCATGCAGGGGAAAGCATGGCAGGAACAGGGATCACATGGTCACATCAACCAGGTAGTGAGTACAGAGAAAGAAGAGGAAATAGGACCAGGTTAGAACACATCTAGGCCCTCCCCAGTGACACTTTCTTCAGCAAGGTTCCACCACTAGCTGGTGATTAAGTACTAAAACACATGAGGCTATGGGAAACATTTTTACATTCAAACCAACACAGTCGTCATTAACTTCCATAGGAAATATATGATTTTAATAATTTGAGATAAGTAGCCATACATCTTTAACACCCAAGGCTGTCCTCTGGCCTCTACATGCACTTCACACGTGGACACAAGCACTCACACGTATTTCTAGGAAAGCTCCTAGACAAAAGCACAAAAGCTCAGATGGATATCATCACAGCCTATTGTCTATCTTCTGCACATTTCCAGTGTTGGACTTGAATTTAGGATCTTGGCAAAAGATAGGGGCATCCAAGCTGAGGTTAAGGTATAAACAGAGGACCTTGTGGAGGAAGCTTGCATGCAGGTAGAAGAATATTACAAGCAAGTGGAAATGCCACATAGAAAGAGAGTTTTATTGTATTACTCTACTTGAGTTTCCTTTGCGTTGACGTTTCTTAAGGGGAAATTTGTTCCTAGAAAAGCAAGGATTCTAACTGGACACAGTGTATACTTCCATAATCCCAGAACTCAGGGGGTGGAGACAGGAGAATCTGGAAACCTCAAGGCCAGCCAGGACTACATAGTAAGACCCTATTTCTAAACAAAATAAAAGAAAAATAAAGCAAAGAGAAAACTAAAGATTGCTTATTAAACCTGCCCCACTCTTGTAAATTGTTTCTACACCTCCCAGAGAAGACTGGTCTGCCACACCTCAGGTTACCTTCCTGGACAACATGACTTCCTCTGGCCACCATGTTCTCAACTGTCTCATACATTTGAACTGCGATGCAACTCTTTCATTTTGTGAGTTTGTAAATATGTGTATCACATGTGCATTTCCTCACCTGATTGCAAGTTTCAGGTTGTGTCATTCATTTCTTTTTATACTGTTGGAGCCCAGAACTCTGACCATATTCAGAGTGGATGATTTCTAGATATAATATTAAATGAAGAAATAAATGGCTGATACTTTATTAGTTTTTAGAAAGAGGATAATAGCAAGAAGTTTTGGGCTCTCAGAGTAAGTCATGAAAGAACCCTGAGTGAAAGGAACACCGGTGAGGGACCCTCTTCAGGGAAGACCAAAAGGATGAGATCCTGGAACCAGACTCCTAAGATCAGGGGCCAGGACTCGCCTGTCCAAAGTAGTCTTCTAGTGCTCATGATTTCTCCTGCAGTCTCCCTGCTGACCTCTCACTGACATTCACAGGGTGCCAAACTAAAACCAAGCAGAAACATCTAATTCTATTTGCATTTTAAAGACAGGGAAATATATTTGCAGATGCAAACATTCTTTTACCAGTAACCTTACTACCTTCAATCTAAAAGGTATCATATTCATTTGTTTTGTTTTTGTTTGCTTGATTATTTCTGGAACTGTACTTGGTCTTTAGAGTACTTAAAGGAGGAAACGTGAATATTCCCAAATTATTCCAACAACCACCACAGCTTTCTCATTCAGAGGTGGCAAATGTGAAAGGTGACTTCTATTTTACCATGCTAGGAAAATAATATTTGGGGGCAGAAAATAAGAGGAAAGAAAATTCAACATATTTGCAAGAAATGGCTAAAACTAGTCCAACTCTTTGCTCTTAAAATTTTTTGGCATCTAAAGTGAAACACCATGAGGCCACACCTTCACTTGGCCAAATATATGGTTTTAAGACACTAAACTACTCATTTACAGGTTTCTACTTAAATGGTCAACCACATTTTAAGCACAAAACTGTGGTTTATGAGTTAACAAGATGTCACCAAAGAAAATATTGTTCCATAGGGTGTTCCTCTTGAGATACTTGGGAACACCAGAGATGCCCGTATCCCCACCCCCACAAAGTGACCCTCTGGGTTTGAAAGGTTTGCTAATGGCTGGGTTCAGGCTTCAGTGTTCCACAAATTGTTTTGTTCTTTTTCTCTGGTCTGTGAATGATATCCTTCAAGGAATGCTGGCCGATACTTTTTCATCGTCCTCCCTAATTTTCTCACTAAAATGTTTAATTAGTAAAAAGGCAACATATTTATAGGTATAATAAAACAGTAGAGAAGAAACTGTTTTAAATATATACACAATTTGTTATATTTAGAGATATAGACACACATATAAATATATATATAGACACACACATATATTTAAAGGATACTCCACCTGTGCTTCAAAAAACTGTATAGTTTTTTTCTTAAGGCAGGATGAATATAACTGGCACAGGATCAACAAATTCCTGGAGATGTTCCAAATAGAATACAAGTATGTTTTCTGTTATCTATTTGTGTTGCTTGCTATCTCTTTTCGTCCCCTCCTTTGGATCAATATTATTCTTTATGTTTCTGTTTTACTCATCTATAAATGTCTATATAGATACATATGTATATATGTGAAATATATATATTGAATATGTATATGTGTGTGTTACTATGGTACTGAGGATTATGTACAGGGCTTTGTGCATGCTTGGTAAACAGTCTTATTACTGAGCTATATGCACAGGCTTATAGCTAATATTTTTATTTTTTTAAAAGAGGAACTTTCTTAAATACTTTATTCACTTTCAAGCAGAAAGATACAGAGAGAGAGAGAGAGAGAGAAAGAGAGAGAGCACTAGAGCCACCACCTTGTGGGTCTGGCCTATGTGGGTCCTGGGGAATTGAACCCAGGGCCTTAGGCACTGGAGGCAAGTGCCTTAACTGCTGAGCCATCTCTCCAGCCCATAGCTCATCTCACTACTTCCTTAGAAGTTGTGTTAGGGCTCTAAATGGTAAGCTTGAGGTGGTTCCTCTCCTGTTTGGGTGTCCCCTTTCAACTCAGGTCCTATTGGTGAAATTTGGTTGTCCAAGGATCTCGTTAATTTCTGAAAAATACAAACAGAATCTCAAATGGAGAGTGAGATCAGTATTGGTTAATTGAGACAAATATTGCTAGTTTGGTGAGCATTTGAAAGATGTAGCCTTTCTGAAGACCTATGGTTTGTGAGGACTTCCCCTTGGAAATCGAGTTCTTAGTCCTCATTCAAGGTTGCCTTGGGTCCCTGTACCAGTCAAGGTTTCCCTGCCACTCAGAGGATCTCATAGCCAATTAGCCAGCTGTTGATTACCCACCTAGGTTGGGTGCCACTATTGCACAGATGGGCACCTCTTGTCTTGCTTGTCAGCGCCATATAGCAGTGTGTTCTGCTTTCTCAGGCCATCAGTCGGTGTAGTTTGAGGATGTACCCTGCTTTCCCAGAATATCATTGGTCTGGTTACCCTGGCAGCTTGTGCAGGGCCTTCTAGCATTACACAGGCTAGCCTTCTTGGAGCTGGAATAGTCTCCGGATTCAACAGGTTCTCTCAGTGTTGTGTGACAACAGTCTGGAATCTTCAGCAATAGGGTCTTATCTTTTGCCTCAGGTAGGTATTCAAGAGCTGTGACAAAAGCTTGTCTTATTTTAGGGACCATATAGGTCACCTTGATCAACAGCTCATTGTGGGCAGTAACTAATTACTGGGAGGAGGATCCAAAGGTCAGAGTCATTTGTCCTAGAGTTAAGCTTCCACCCACCTGCTTTGGTGCCCTTGTTACCATATGATGCCCCTGGCTGACTCAAGAAATTGTTGTACATAAGGAAGGATTTTATGGAGTCAATTTATTATGAGTTCAGTGTATGTCTCCCCCCCCCTTTTCAGATCCCCCTAACCCCCAATACCTTCCATCTCCTTTCTTTGTCTCCAGAATCACATGTCAGGCTTGCTTACTATTCAAGTTTAACCTGATTAGGGGCCACATATGAGGGAAAATATGCAGCATTTGTCTCTCTGTTCATGTGTGAATTTGCTAAGTATGATCTGTTCCAAATCTGCCCACTTTTCTTTGAATTTCATTATGTCATTTTTCATCAGTGCTGAGTAGAATGGTGTATATGTACCACATTTTTTATATCCATTCATCCAGAGATGGGCATTTATATTGGTTCTAAATCCTAGCTGTTATTAATTTAGCTGCTATAAACATAGTTGTGCAGATGTCTCTGTGCTGAAATGAGGAATCCTGAAGATAGATGCACAGTAAAGGGATAGCTGGGATCACTGATAGCTCTATATCCATCATGTTCAGAGCCTCCACACTGCTTTCCATAGTGGTTGTACAAGTTTGCACTCCCACTAGCAGTGAATGAGGGTTCCTTTTTCATCACGACCTCACCAATATCTATTGGTGATTTTTTAATGATTACCATACTGACTGGAGTGAAGTGGAATCTCATTGTTGTTTTGTTTGCATTTCCCTGATGATTAATGATGTTGAGCATTTCTTAAATGATAGTTGGCCATTTGTACTTGCTCCTCTGAGAATTCCCTGTTGAGTTCACTGCCCCATTTTGTGAGAGGGCTGCTTGATTTATTATTATTATTATTATTATTATTATTATTATTATTATTATTTTAGTTCTTTGTAAGTTCTAATTATTAGACCTCTATCTGTGCTGTAACTGGCAAAGATTAACTCCCAGTTTGTTGGTGCTCTGTTGGCTTTGAGTATGGTATGTTTGTCTGTACAGAAGCTTTTTAGCTTGATGAGATCATATTGGCTGAATAAATGATATATTTCCTGGGCTATTGGAGGTTTATTCAGGAAGTTTTTCCCTATTCCTATCTCATAGAGAGTTCCCCTTATTTTTTTCTTCCAAGGTTTTCAGAGTTGCAGGTCTTATGTTGAGGTTTTTGATCCATTTGGAGTTGATTTTTGTGCATTACTATAGAAGTGGGTCTATTTTCATTTTGTGCAAGTATTTATCGAAAATGTCCAGCACTGTTTGTTGAAGATGCTATCTTTATACTAGTTAACATTGTTGGCATTTTTGCAGAATATTAAGTGACTATAGTTGCTCAAGCTTAGGGAAGGGTATTCAATTCTGTTCTATTGGTCTATCTGTCTATTTTTATGCCAGTACCATGATTTTTTTTTACTATGACTTTGTAATGTATCTTTAGATTTGGTATGGTAATACCACCTGATTAGCTTCTTTTACTAAGGATAGCTTTGGATATCTGAGGCCTTTTGCCATTCCAAATAAATTTGGAGATTTTTTTTGTCTATGTGTGCAAAGAATGATACTGGTATTTTTATTGGCATGGCATTGAATCTGTATATTGCTTTTGGAAGAATTGACATTTTTACTATATTAATTCTACCTGTCCAGGAGCAGGAAGATAATTCCATGTTTTCATGTCTTCCTCAATTTCCTTCTTGAGTATGTTTATGTTTTCATTATATAAGTCTTTCACATTCTTGGTTAGTGTTATTCAAAGGTATTTGATTTTTTTTGAGGCTATTGAATTGAAAATGGGACTATTTTGTTGATTTGTTTTTCTGTATGCAAGTCATTTGCATATAAGAAGGCTACTGATTTTTGTGTGTTAATTTTGTATCCTGCCACTTTGCTGAAGAAGTTAATCACATTCAGTAGATTAGTAGTACTGACCTTTGGGCCTGTTATATATAAGATCATGTCATCTGCAAAAAGGCATATTTTCACTTCTTCCTTGCCAATTTATATTCCTTTTATGTCTTTCTCCTGTCTTATTGCTTGGGCTAGGACTTCAGGTACTATGTTGAAGAGCAGTGGTAAAAGTGTGCACCCCTGTCTTGTCCCCAAATTTAGTGGGAACTTCTTGAGTCTTTCCTCATTATTATTTGGGCTTTATGAATTTTGTAAATGGCCTTTATTTTGTTGAAATATAAGCCCTCTATTCGAGTTTCTCAAGTGTTTTAATCATGAAATGATATTGAATTTGTCAAAGGATTTCTCTGCATTGATTGAAATAGCCATTTGGTTTTGTGGTTTAGTTTATTAATGTGGTGGTTTATGTTGATCAACTTCCATATGTTGCACTGACCCTGCATTCCTGGAATGAAGCCTACCTGATTGAGATGGATAATACTTTTGATGTGTTGTTGGATTTGGTTTGCAAGGATTTTAGTCAGTATTTTTGCATCTAAGTTCATCAGGGATGTAGGTCTATAGTTTTTCTTTCTAGTTTTATCTTTGTCGGGTTTTGGTATTAGAGTGATGCAAGCTTCATAGAAGGAGTTTGGAAGTATTCCCTGTTCTCCAATTGCATTAAAAAGCTTCAGGAAGAGTGTGTTCAGTTCTGTGATGAATGTTTGGTAGAATACTGCAGAGAATCCAACAGGACCTGGACTTTTCCTTTTGGGGAGGTTTTTGACTATGTTTGTTTTTTTTTAAATGGATGTGATAGGTTTTGCTCCAGTTTTAGTTTTGGTAGGTGTTAGGTGTCCAGGAATTCATCCATTTCTTCCAGGTTCTCCAATTTTGTGGAGTAGAGGATTTGGAAGTATGTCCAAGTATGATTCTTCCAATTTCATTTGTGTTTGTTGTGATCACTCCATTTTTGTTTCTGATTTTGTTGATTTGGGCCTTCTCTTTTTTCTGTTTTGTTAGATTGGCCAATGGTTTATCAATCTTGTTTATTTTTCAAAGAAGTAGCTCTTTATTTCATCAATTTTTAAATTGTTTTCTTAGAATCTAATTCATTGATCTCCCTCTGATTTTATTTCTTTTTGTCTGAGCTCCTAAGGTTGGATTGTTCTAATTTCTCCAATGCCTTTAGCTGGTTAGTTAGGTTATTAATTTGGAATCTCTCTGTCTTTGTTATGAAAACATTCAGTACCATAAAATTTCCCCTTAGGACTGCCTTAATTATGTCACATAAGTTTTGGTATGTTGTATTTTCATTATCATTTAGCTCAAGAAATTTTTCAAGTTCTGTTTTAATTTCTTCAATGACCCATTTGTTGCTTAATTGCATGTTGTTCAGTCTCCAATAGTTGGTGTATTTTCTGTTTTTTTAAAAAATATTTTATTTATTCATTTTCAAGCAGAGATAGGGAGAGAGAGAGAGAGAGAGAGAGAGAGAGAGAGAGAGAGTATAGAGAGAGCACCAGGGCCACCACCTTGTGGGTCTGGCTTATGTGGGTCCTGGGGAATTGAACCCAGGGCCTTAGGCATTGGAGGAAAGTGCCTTAACCACTGAGCCATCTCTCCAGCCTTATTTTCTGTTTTTTCTCCCATTGTTTATTTCCAGTTTTTCCAAGTAGAATTTAGAATATGCAGTTATTTTCTTGCAGCTGTTTAAAAATGTTATTAATTTTTTTCATGTTTTACCATTTCTGTTCTTTTGAGAACAATATACCTTAACCTGTTGGGAATATGACCAACAAGTAATTTGTTCATACAGTAAAGTTTCTAATTTAATAAATATATATATATATATCTCATACCCTAAGGTTGACTTTAAGATTGCATCTTTGCCATTTATTTTCATGTGATATGGCCTGGTACTGTTTTCTTTTAGTCATTCTAGCTTTGTAAATGCAGCTTTTCTTTAGCTTTTGTCTAATCAACACATTAAATTTGTATGTCTTTATGGAATACACTTGAATGTTTTGATACCTGTATACAGTGTATAATTATTCAATCCAGACAAGCATATCTATCTACTCAATCATTTATGATTTCTGTGACAAGCTTAAATCCTTTCCTCCAGCCTTTTGAATTATATTGTACATTCTTTTTACTTATGCAAGGGTTTCCTAAGCATTTTCCATTCATGTCCCCTTTCACTTAAGAAATGTTTATATGATCATGGAAATATGTACTGAAGGTGAATCTAATTCCAGTCTAAAGATATGGAGAGAGAAGTTTGAACACTCGTGAGGTACATGTTGTCTGCTGGTGTTGATGTCTTTCTAATTGCAATTTTTCTCTCTGCTCAGATGTATGCAGCTTCTTCCACCATTGATAGAACTTCTCCCCGATCTTTAAGCTTAAAATAATTCCCTTCCTTTCATAAACTATGTCTGGTTTGGATGTTCATCCAGAAATGTGGAGCTGTCTACAACAGAATTTGATACCAGAAAACTGGGGCCTTGATGAGATGAATCTGACCATGTGGATTTTGTTTTTTTGTGTGGTGGGTGAATGCACCAAGACTTGGTTCTTGCAAATGAAGAAGCCTCACAGTTTAGTAAGCCAAATTTTATGAGTTATTCTGGTGAGACTTTTAAAATGCTAAATGCAGAGAGAATTGTATCTGGAGTCTTTGCTTGTGAACTTTCAAAAGGGAAGGCCTGGTGGCAGGAGCTTGAGGCAGCTAGTGGCACTCAGAATACAGTGAGGAAGCAGAAAGTGATGTATGCTGCTGTCAGCTAGCTCTCTCTTTAAATATCCTAGAACCTCATCCACAGGAATGTGGATTCCTCCTCGATTAATCTAATCAAGATAATTTTTCACAGGTGTCAAGTTGGCAATCAGTACAGACCATTAGATTTATAATGGAGTTTTTATTCAGATCTCAAGAAAAGTGAAACTATGAAATTTACAGGAAAATATTATTCTAAATGAGGTAACCCAGGTTCAGAAAGATAAGCCTCACATATATTTCATATGCAGATCTTAACTTTGAAGTTAAATGTGTATGTAAATTGAAGTAAGAGACAGAAGAGCTCAAGAAGCTAAAAATGAGACAAAATAGGATTTGTGGGGGCGGGCTTGAGGAGCAGGGTACTAGATATGTAAGTAAAGGGGTGGAATTCTAGAGGCTGACAGGCTAAGGTGGGGTCAGGGGAAGGGAATGGAGGAGAGGAGAGAGTGGGAAGAGGGGTAACTAAAAATAAAGATACTATGAAAAAAGTCATAAGGTAATCTATGTCCTTATTAGATAATTAAAAATATAAATACGATTGCAGTTAGAGAGACTGTGTGTGGGTGTGTGGGCAAAAACACTGTGGAGGTGGATAATGCTGTTCTCTGAAGCCATAGGCTGTTGCAAGAAAACACAAGTGCCAGGGATGGGATACCTTCCAGTGAGTCATTGTTCAAGGCATCCCCTGAAATTCTCCCAAACACCATAGGCTATTTTGAGTCTCATTGTTCCCCACCAGAACTAGATATTAAGACCTTATTGCTGAAGATACCACATGCATCAGTTGTGGAACATGGAATAATCCAATTAAAACTGAGCTGGAAGCCTGTTTCCTGCTCTGGAGCTGTCTTTGCACTGGAAAGTACTAAGCAAGATGCCGGGGGAGAAAGTCATCAACGGTCTTAGCCAACAGTGAATCCACCCAGCTCACTCCACAGCTGACCAGCCGGGCAAGGTGGATCTATTGCTGCTAGTCTCCTGAGCCCTGCATTTGGGTGAGACAGCCACTGGCCAGCTCCTGTGTGCACAAATACAGCTTGCTTCAATTTGGCCTAAATTTGAGTCTGTGGTTTATTCTTTGCGTTCATGGGTTTAACAATTATCATTTCGTTGTGCATATGTACCACATCTTCAACATCCATTCATCAATTCATAGCATCTAGGCTAATTACACTTTCTGGCTTTTGTGAATAGAGCAACAATAAACATTGTGAGCTATATGTCTATAGTAAAGTCTAGAGACCTTGGGGCATATGCTCAGGAGTGGTATAACAGGGTCATCTGATAAGTCTATTTATAGTGGTCTCAAAAACCTTACATGGATTTCCATAATAGATACACCAGTTTATATTCCCACCAACAATGGAGAAGTGTTCCTCTTTCCCCCAATCCTTGCCAGCACTTATTGTCATTTTCTTGATGATAGTTATTCTAACAAGAGTGAGATGGAATCACAAAGTAGTTTTAGTTTTCATTTCTCTGATTGCTAAGGATGTTCAACATTAAAAAAATTATTTTTATTTATACTTATTTTGAGAACTCCCTATTCAGTTCTATAACCCATTTTTATTGGGTTGAGTTTTTATTATTTAATTCTTTGTATAGTGTACATATTAGTCCTCTGTCAGATGTTTAGCTGAAATAGATTTTCTTGAATTCTTGAGGCCATCTCTGCTCAACTAACAGTGTCCCTTGCTGTACAAAAGCTTTTTAGTTTCATGAGGCCCCAATGGTTGATTAG
This sequence comes from Zapus hudsonius, assembly GCA_004024765.1. Taxonomy (NCBI): domain Eukaryota; kingdom Metazoa; phylum Chordata; class Mammalia; order Rodentia; family Dipodidae; genus Zapus; species Zapus hudsonius. The sequence goes on along the minus strand of PVHP010021091.1, from coordinate 1,665 downwards.
TGGCTTTATTTCCTGAGTGATTGTAGGTCTATTCATAAGATCCTTGCCTTTGCTTATATGCTGAAATGTTTCTCATTCATTTTACTCTAGCAGTTTCAGAGTTTCAAGTCTGACATAAGGCCTTTGATAATTTTGAGTATATTTTTGTGCATGGAGAGAGATAAGGATCTATTTTCATCCTTCTATTTACAGATATCCAGATTTCCCAGCACCATTTGTTAAAAAGGTTCTCTTCTCTCCAGTGAATGTTTTTGGCATGTTTTGTCAAAAACCAGATGGTTATAGCTGCCTGAGTTTACATCTGAGTCCTCTGTTCAGTTCTGTGGTAGTTTGAAGGGGTGTCCCCCAATAGATTCAAGAGTTTATTAAAGTTTTTCTCCAGTTGTCTAACTGGAGGGTGTATCACCTTGGCCAGATCCTAGGGTCAGCCCTAAGGAGTTTCTGGGGTGGGTCTAAAATTCCAGCTATACATATGCAAAGAGGAAGTCTGAGCTCAAGCCTGGAATTCCTGCTGTTTGTGAGTTTGAGTGTGCTTGCTTGCTTGCTTTTGGAATTATCTCTCTACTTGGACCTCTGAAAGGGGGGCAGCCACTTTCACCATTATCAAACTTCCCCTGGAACTGTTACTTCAGTAGTTTCCTCCAAAAACTGTGCCTGGTTTGGAGATTTATCCCAGTGGCATGTGGCTGACTACAACAAGTTTCATTGATCTAAATAAATTTTGGTACCAGGACCATGCTCTGTTTGCTACTATGACTCTTATTAGACCTTGAAATCAGGTATAATGTTACCATTAGCCTTATTTTTGTTGCTCAGGATTGCTTTGGCAACCTGAGGTTTTATTGTGCTTCCAAATATATTTTAGGGATTTTTTTTCTATTTCAGTGAAGAATGGCATTGAAATTTTTATGGGTATTGCATTATATCTATAAATTGCTTTTGGTAAGATGGCCATTTTTATAATAACATTTCTTCCAATCCATGAAAATGGAATGTCTTTTCTTTCCTAGTGTCTTCTTCAATTTCTTTCTTATTTTAACATTTTCATTGTTGGGTCTTTCACATTCTTAGCTAGGTTTATTTCAATGTTTTTTATTTTATTTATTTATTTACTTACTTTTTATTCATTTATTAATTAATTTGTTTGTTTGTTTGTTTGTTTTTCAAGGTAGTCCAGGCTGACCTGGAATTCACTATGTAGTCTCAGAGTGTCTCAAACCCATGGCAATCCTCCTACCTCTGCCTCCCAAGTGTTGGGACTAAAGTGTTTGCCACTATGTTTGGCTTCCAATGTATTTTTAATGTAATTATAAATGGGATTATTTCTATGATTTCATCCTCAGCACATTTGTTAGTGTATATAGGAGGGCTACTGGTTTCTGTGTGTTAATTTTGTATTCTGCTACTGTTGCGAGCAGACAATTTAGACAGGAGTCGAGAGTTGGCATAAGCTTGGTTTATTAATAAAGGCATAGGCAAATTCCCCCAAATTCCCAAAGACTCCTGATCTGGCCAGTCCATTTATTTCAATCCATGACTTTCCCCTAAAGACCAGAGGTTGGGGGCTGGCCAGGAGCAGATGGTCACCACTCCAACCAGGAAGGAGCAGGGAGAATGCTTCAGATTCTCACTCCAAGGGGATAGGGTGACATCACACCCAGTGAG
>PVHP010021090.1:0-29750 GCA_004024765.1 Zapus hudsonius | reverse complement strand
AAATGCACATTCTGTGGTTTTACAAAGATGCATCTGTCTATACTTACCACATCATGGAGTATATTTTCTGCTCTATTGTTTTTTCTGTGCTCTGTTTATTCAACATTTCCTCTCCTCCCCCAGCACCATCTTTTCACTATCCTCACACATGTGTTTTTCTACAATTTCAAGCAGTTGAGATCACACCACACAACATTTTCAGATTATTCATTTGATTTCCTCCATATCATCTTATGGAATAATAGCTTGTGACTTTTGAATCCTGAAAAATATTTCACAATTTATAGGTACAACAAATATTTTTCTATTTGCCTGATAATTTTGGTTGGCCCTGTGCTATAATAATACAAAGCATCCCCGTGTGGTGTTTCACCTCTCATTTGGTATTTCAACCTTCCTATATAAAATGTCTTTCAGTATTGACAAATTATTCTTCTTGTATGCTTTTTCTGATATTGCACACACATGGACAAAAATAATAACAGAGAATCAATGCTAATGCAAATAGGAAGTCGACATAAATTACTCTGGTTTTACTATGCTTTCATTCATATTTATATTATTGAAAATTTATACTTTTATTTATTTCTGTACCTTTCTATGAACATACATATTAATGAGATTGGTCTTAAAGATTGATGTGAGTAACTTAGGCTCAAAATTTTACTTCAATTCAGTTTTCATTATGGATGCTAAGGAGTAGATAATTAATATGCTGTGAGAAATTAAGCTGTTAATATTGAGGAATAAGCAGACCAGGTATCATAGATCTAATGGATGTCTAGAGACATAATAAATATCAAGAATCCTGTTCCTCAGGCTCCAAGGCAATAAAGACATTCACAATTTTGAAGAAAAAAAAAGCTTTAGTAATCATCACATGGCATTTAAATGTATAGCTTAGCAAATCTGGTTTCAACAAAATAAAGTGAGTTGAAGGTTGATTGGAAATTGCCAGAAAGATGAAGTGAAGTTGGGGAAAGGTGATTTATTTGAGCTAACAAACTATTTAATTTATTCAGTTTATTCTCTTCATGCATATTTTAAGAAGAAGATAAATATATATTTGTCAGGAGTAACAAAATTTACAGATCATTTGATCTTGTGTGCCACATTTAATAAAATGATATTATAATTTATTTTTAATATGAATTTTACCTCAAAATGTCTCTTTTAAAAAAATCACCAGCTACAGAAGGAATAGTTTGCTTTAAATATGCTATCTCACATTCTAAAAGTTAAAAATATGAGCTGATACTCAAGAAATATGTAAAGATATATCCAAATGTGCTATAGTTGTGATCACAGAATAAATTTCCCTATTTAAATATATCTTATAGCTGTGATGTGATTCCCTTCACAGAAAAAATCCACAGGAGATATATATCAGTTATAATAACTTTTATAATGTCTTTTACCTCAAAATATTTTCAAGCATCTTCCTATGATGATTTGCTTCATGAGCATGTCAATTAGTCATCCAAAGATACTTAAATCACACTTAATTGCTTATTGACTTCTCTCCTGCATTTCCTTTTTATTTCCCTATCTCATTTAGAACCGTTTTTTACTCTATATGGTCCCACATACTATTAATATGTGTGTGATATGTTATGTATGTAGTATACAATATTTTTAACATATGATATTATGTATCATATATATATATATATATATATAATATAAAATCTTAAATCTCAATTTCACCAAACAAACAAACAAACAAACAAAAACCCTCTAAGCCGGGCTTGGTGGCGCACACCTTTAATCCCAGCATTTGGGAGGCAGAGGTAGGAGGATCACCATGAGTTCAAGGCCACCCTGAGACTACAGAGTGAATTCCACATCAGCCTGGGCTAGAGTGAGACCCTACCTCGAAAAACCAAAATATAAATATATATTGATTTCACATTAAAGGAAAAAAATATATATATATATGTCTTTCTATGTCTATTTTATTTCACATAATATAATGTTCTCTAGTCCTTTGTATTTTACTGATCATGACATAATTTCATTCGTCTTTATAGTTGAATAAATCTCCATGATGTATTTATGCTACATTTTCTTTATACACACATTGATTTGCATCTAAGCTTATTCCATATCAATATTACTGTGAAGAGTGCAGCAGTAATCATCTTTTTGCAAGTAGCTCTGTGGTATAATAAATTAGACTTTAGATTTCTTTGGGTGCATGCCTAGGACTATGGTTTTCTTTTTGTTGTTTGTTTGTTTGTTTCACCACCCTATTTCACACTAGAGCCACTTCTGATTTTAAACTTCATGGATTTTTAAATATTTATTTTAGAATTAAATTTCTTATAGTGTAGTTCTTTCTACTCTTCTGTCTATGAAAATAATGGAGGTTGGCATTTGTATTTCATGTGGCATCAATTAGAAATTAGTATAATTAGAAGTGAAAATATGAGAATGAATAATGTGATTAACAATCACAGGTGCAGAAAAATTAGGAAATGCTTAACATTTGCATAAATTCATATGTGAGCCAACAAATACAAGTTGTTTATTCTTTTTTTTCAAGTTGTTTATTCTTTAAATTTCTCTTAGTATTATATTGTAGTCATATAAAGAATATTAGTAGCAGGAGAAATTTATTGTGAATTACTTAATTCCAGTTTTTGCAAACTGTTTTCTAGTCACAATCCAAGAATGGTTTCTGTGACCTACAAAATTTATGATATATTAATATCATATATGTAGTCTATGCCACAGCTACACTGTGTGTTTCTGTTTACATGTGGTGACATCTGAAAAGTGATTAACTTATCAAGAATTTCTCTCGTGTCATAGTAATGATGCATTTGGAAGGCATTGTTGGGATTGTGGAAACTCCTATTTAGTATCAACTTCAAAGGTTTACCATTTAGTGAATACTTCAGGTAAATTAGTGATGGTAAATGGAAAACAACCCCTTTACATGAGAAATTCCTTATTATAAAAAATATCAACAACATGATGTATCTCAGATGCATGTAGAGTGACAACTGCTCCAGGGGAAATAATGGAACAAATGAAGAGCAGACAGTTGATTTTAGATATAAATGAAAATTTTTCTGAAAAAATAAAATCTGAGATGGCATACCATGTGAGGGCTTCAAATGATTCTTGAGGGGAGTGCTAAGAGGAGGACTGCAGAGCAGACTGTAGGGAAATCAAGAGGTCAGTGTGTTAGACACATTGACAGGAATAAGCTTAAATGCTAAGGAACATTTTTTCTTTAATATCTAAATTAGATACTTTGACCTAGGTTTTCTTCTAATTAGAATTTTTTTGGTGAATCTGAATGAAGCAGTAGGAGGAATGAATACTTATTGAATATTTACTGAACAATTTCTCTCAGTTTGTTGCTTTTTATATTGGTTCATCCTATAAGAATCATATGAGAACATAACCATTTTAGAAAGGAGATGACAGAGTTGCAGAGACTCATTGATCCCAGGGATAGAGATAGCACATAGGCAGACAAGACAGGGAGGAGGTGAGACCCTTCTCTCTGGCATCCAAGAACACACACTTCAGTAACTTGCCAGATTTTGCTCTACATAACAGGAATTGGTTTTCAACTAAATTTATTTTTTCCATATTTATTTTAAATAATTAGATACATTGCATGAACAAGTCTTAGATGGTATCCCATTTCCCTCCTCCCTGCCCCCACCCCGCTGGGGTCCTTACTATATGGGCTTGCTGGACCGTTCGATGGCATAGAAGTAGCCAGTTTTTTTTTCTCTATCTCCCCCACCATGGCTCTTATAATCTTAGAAACTGCCTCCCCCTTTCTGCTCAGATCCCTGAGTCAATGTTGGGTGAGTTTTAGGTCTGCTTTACTGTTGAGGTCTTAAGAATCTCTGGATTTCTGCTTTATATTGTGTTGGGTGTCCTCAGGTCTATCTACATTATCCTTTCACAAGTTATCTGATTTGCTTTGGAGGTAGGTCTCTTGCTCATCTTATTTCTTGGAAGGTTTAGTTTGGGTTCTATATCATAAGGTAGGGATGGCTCATCTCTCGCCAGGGTAACAGGAAACATCTCAGGTCCTGTTGGTGGGAATAGGTTGTCCACTGTTCTCACTGGCTTCTAAACATACTAACAGAAACTCCAATGGAGAGTGAGATCAGTATAGGTTAAATGAGACAAACTTTGTAAATCTGTTGAGATTTTAACATGCATAGCCTTTCTTTCGATCTCTGATTATTGAGTGTTTCAACTTGGAGCCCAGGTTCTTGGTTTTCATGTGGGATTGCTATGTATCCCAGTTTCAATTAAGGGGTACCTGTCTCTGAGCGGATCTCTTAGCCAATTAAAAAGCCATTGTTTACCAAACCAGGTTTACTGACTCTACTATATGGATGAGCACTTCTTGGTGTTACTGGTCTCTACCAGTCTTCATCATTCTCATAGCATCATTCAGTGTAGTATATGGATGACCTCTACTTTCTCAGAATATCTTTGGTCAATTTCTCCTGGCAGTTTGTATGATACCATCTTTGGTCTGGATTCCATTCTTGGTTAAGCAGGGTGCCTCCATGTTGTATGGTGACAATCTGTGGTGTCTTCAGCAATAGGGTCTTAACTTTTGAAGGGAGGGTATTCAAGAGCTTTGACATAAGCCTGTCTTGTTTGGGGGACCTCATGGGTCTCTTTGATCAACACCTCAGTGTGGGAAGGAACCAATGACTAGGACCAGGAGTTACAGGTCAGAGCCATTTGTCTTAGCATTAGGCCACCTCCTGTCCTATTCAGGGTCTTTCTTGCCTAATGATGCCTAATGATGCCCTGGAGCACTTACTACATGAAAATAAGGATTTTAAGTTATCCTTCCTTATTGATTAGATAGGTGTATAAATCCCCCGACCTCTCCTTCCTTCACTCCCTCATATTCCTTTGAACCCCTTTGTCAGTCTCTCAATTCATCTGACAGGTTTTCTTAATGTTCAGGCTTAACCTGGGTAGGGACCACATATGAGGGAGAATATGTGGCACTTGACTCTCTTCTTGTGTGAGGTCACTAATAATGATCTGCCAACAGTCTATCCACTTTTCCCTAATGTTCATTATCATTTTTTCTTTCAGCTGTGTAGAATTGCATAGTGTATATGTGCCACAACTTTGATATCCATTCATCTAATGATGGGCATTTGGGTTGATTAATGAAAAATATTTTAAAATAAAAATTTAGCATCACAACCCCACTTATCATTGTTCTGTCTCATAAAGGTCCTTTCAATGATATATGCAAGTTCTCTGGAGATTAGTTCATACAGTTTATATTATCAGAGCATCTTCCTGCTCAAATACTACTCATTTAGTATAGATATTATTGTAGACACATTGATCTACATTCTGTGTTCTATTCTTACTGTCTGGAATATCTTTTCCTACCTATATATTTCTGTCTAAATGTTCCTGATCATCTTCAGAACTACTTCATATGTTGTCTCATCTCTAAAATATTTCCTAAACAATGTCCCATCCCAACTGAGCAGATCACTTCCCTTTATGGACTTTATTTCTAATGAACTCTGATATATAGCATAACTCAATGCTGTTATTTTACAAAAGGCATATCTTCCTGAGGCATCTTGAGAATTAATGAATGTCCAACATACTACATCAAAAATTACAAAACCAAAAAAAATGTTTGCTGTATTCAAATTTGAAAATATTCATGACCTAAGAAATCACACTTTAATTCTAGTTACTTATTTTGCTTAATATTGCTATTTGCCTTCCTCTGAATTACATAACTTTTTGGGAAGTATGAAATAGCATAAAATTTAAGTAAGAAATTATATCTGTCCTTCAACTATTTATAAGTTGTCAATATTCTCCTTTTTGCATGTCCTATTTGTGGTCCACAAATAGCAGAATCTTACAGATGCTTAAAGTAAAGGTCGAAGATATTTTATTTCAGAATATATTCAGTTTTGGAAGTCATATTCCTTTTCAGTTGTCCTATGTTTTAAAATGAGGTGATCAACAAGTCTGGAATGGGGTTGAAAGACCTCTCCCTAAGGCAACCTAAAGGGGAAACAACTGCTTGGGGATGAGACTCTGAGCTGACAGCAAGAGTGCAGAGTGCTCACAGCTCTGTGATTGAGCTGCATAGAAACCATACTCTCTGACCAGCTGAACTGCCTGCAGGCTGTTTACTGTCCTTAATAGATATGACTTCTGTGAGTCATCGTCTAGGCATAGGTGGACTTTCTGGTAATGAGCAGCCTTTGAGTCAAAGCAGCTATGGGGAGGTACCATCCAGGATGTGGTAAGACATCCCATGTTATGGCTGCCTTTGAGTCTTCCAATGCTCTTGTAAGCAATACCTCACCCTGCTTTGTAATAACCCCAATAAACTCATTGGTTCATCAAAACTGGTTTTGGTGTAGTCATCCTTTTGGTCAGTCATCTCTGTCCTATCTGAAGTGAAAAGGTTTGTTTGTGTGACTCAACAGAGGAGGTTTTCCATGATAGCAGGGTTGAGTTTAGAAAAAAAATAGATTGATATGAATAGGAGGATATAGCACAGAATGAAATGGAACTTTCAGAAAGGAGTCTCAAACCCATGGTCAGATGCAAGTGTTTGAGAGATTATCAGGATTGAGACTGGGATATCTTTTTGCATTGACATAGAAGGATGAATGTAAAAGTGTTTTTTTCTACTCTCAAAAGCTTATTTTATTCCCAACCCCCACCTTTAATTAACAAATTTTATAGCCAACCTAGTTATATGGGAGTAAAAGAGATGCAGCTTTTGCAACACATTATTTTTAGAAATAGCCACAGAGCAACATGAAGAAGGATTATTGGAGCCCCTACATTTAAGCTCAATGAAAACATGACAATGAACTTTGGGTTGCAGTTAAAATCTCAGGAATTTAGAAATGGTAAGACTATAAAACAGCTACTAAGAATTGTGGATGTTTACTGTTACTCAAATTAAGTAACAAAGCCGGGCATGGTGGTGCACACCTTTAATCCCAGCACTTGGGAGGCAGAGGTAGGAGGATCACTGTGAGTTCAAGGCCACCCTGAGACTACACAGTGAATTCCAGGTCAGCCTGGGCTAGAGCAAGACCCTGCCTCGAAAAACCAAAAAAAAAAAAAATAGTAACAAGAAGTGGGCATCATTTTAGGGAGAAATTTCATGACTGTGGCATGATCAGAGGTTGGTCAATTCTGGTCAATATCAGGTGGAGAAGAACAGCAGAATAGTTCCAAAAACTTGTAAACTGAAGCTGTCTATGACACCATAAGCTTGCCCCAACCACACATCTTTCCCAGCAAGGTTCCAATTTATAATTTCTTCTTCATAATGATTTTTTACTAACATGGATAAATACATAATAACACCAAGTCCTAAATCTTAACTTCCCTCAGATATTGGATCCAAACTTTAAGAATGGCTTACTAACCCCACTCTATATCCAGGTAAAGGTAGATTTATGGTATGAAATACTAATTTTGTTCTGGGTAGTTTCATTCTAGTGTCATGTGTTTTACTCACCTCTTTGCTAGGACAAAACACCTAACTGAAAGCAGTTGATTAGGGGAAATGATGGTAGAGAGTGGACATATCCTCTGCCTCAGAAGATGGAAAACAGCAATAGAATGAGTCAAACTACGTATCAAGATGGGGGATAGTAAACCTCAGGATCCACCCACTGTATCACACACCTACAAATGCCACATGTTGGGATATATCTTTGTAGGAAAGCAAAGTGTTGAAAGCCAGAAAATGTTGTTTTGACTTGAGAGATATTAGGAAAATGTGGTCTAGTTCGTTAATCTTAAAATTTTTACCAATAAAGCTATACCAATTATCATTTTTATTTTTTTTATTTTTATTCATTTATTTGAGAGAGACAAAGATAGAAACAGGGAGAGAGAGAGAAAGAGAGAGAGAGAGAGAGAGAGAGAGAGAGAGAGAGAGAGAGAGAGAGAGAGAATGGGTATGGCAGGGACTCCAGCCACTTCAAACAAACTCCAGACACATGTACCACCTTGTGCATCTGGCTTTATGTGGGTGCTGTGGAATCTAACACTGGTCCTTCTCCTTTGCAGGCAAATGCCTTAACCACTAAGCAATCTCTCCAGCCCTATCATTATTGTTTTTAAACAATACTAGTCTTGTAACTATGTCAATTATAGTTTTCATCTTTCTTTTTCTTTTCTAATTTCTTCTCTAAGCATAAAAGAATTAAAGACAGAATTATAAAAGTATAACAATAGCAAAATAGAGAACAGTAGATAACAAGTCCAGAGCTTCCATGCCCTAGCTGGAACATTTTCATTCTGTAAGACTGGCACAGCTCATATGTGATGGATGTTGTATTTTCATGTCATCTATGCAGGTAAGCTGAACAATCAGGGATAATTCACTCGTGTCAAGTCATATAGGTACTAACTGGTACATAGGAAGCTAATATATAAGGCAGGTCTTGATATTTTTATATCCCAGTTACATTTGCATCCTTCTAGAGAGATAAAGCAAGCTGCAATTCTTATGTAAAAAAAAGAACATTTTCTGAACCACAAAAAACAATGGTTTGTGTTTCTAAGCTTCTATCAAGATAATATCCTACCTGGCTTTCGTTTCCCTGGGCACACAGTGAGGTATGTGACCTGCAACTATTAGAGAGATTGGCTAAATATATCAGAGCTTGCTGCCACAAGTGTGGAGGAGGTACTGGCATCACTAGCTATGTAATTTTGTTCACAGCTCTCCTCAATCTGTATGTGCCTCCCCACTGGGCCAATTTATACTGCAGTGTAAAGTAATGAACAGTTACAGTGTCCCTGGGGAAAATCAGCAAGTTTTACTCAGTATTGCATTACAGACAATTGTTATGTAGACTTGCCCATTAGTTAGGGTGAGAAGACATAAATGAAATCCATAGTTATTTCACAAATCTCATTAATACATCAATTTTCCCTTATTTCCATAAAATCTTTTACTAGGAGCCTAAGACCTAACCAGATACATTGATTTCAGGTTCACTCTCTCTGTAATCATTTATCCAGAATCTGGTGGAGAGATTAATAAGATTAATGCCACTTTAGAAAGAATTGTCAGGACAAAAACAAGAGAAATAAAAAAGAATGATTAATAATTTAGACAATTAGATTCTAAATAACCAACATGTTTTATAACCCTTTATTGCTGTTTGATTCCAATAGACCAATAGTTGCTGAATAATTATAAGTTCTATTGACCAGCCAGTACATTCAGCTGTCCATAGCATCGTCCTTCAGACAAAGCTTATCTCTTTACCCTCACTGTGATCCTAACATTTCAGAGAATATAAAGGCCAGAAGTCAACACTTATTTCATCAGATTACATTCATTTGGATTTAATTTATTATTTATGAGAAATAACATACAAATGTCACTTAAAATTTAAAAAAGATAACAAGATTAAGAGTCAATATAGTTGTCTGAGTTGTTCAGTGTTCAGCAGCCAGACTGTACAGAGTGATTGGAATCAAAGCTAGAAAGTCCACAAAGGACAGGAATTAGCTTACATCACTCTTACAGTCTCAATCTCTTCCTTATTTCACCAGAATTTTCTCATCCTTTGCCACTCCACCCATATACTATTTCTAGAAACTACTCATTAATGAATACCTGATGGAAAAAAATATATATGCCACATTTTTAAAAACTCTATTATCAACATGTTAATTTCAATTATTTCTGCAAAGAATATGCCCAAATGTAATGATCTGGAGAAGAGAATACATGTGCCTCTCTTGTGTTCTTGTACATACATAAGTATCAGCAACTGCATCACAGAAGTCTAATTTCAGTCTCCAACTTTGGACGTAAAGATTTTATCATGTGTGCTCAACATAAACGCAGAAAACCTAATTTAGGATAACCATGAATGTTGTGATGGATTAGCAGTCTAATGCAGAAGAAGTGCTACAGGCAGCTGATGGCTCACCATGGAAATGCCAACTCCGAAAATTGCAGGCCTTCTCTAGTAGTAAAGGACTCTGACTCCTACAGATCCCACTGTGAAGATACACGGCCTCCCTCCACCATTCATTATGGCTTCCCTGAATGTACATTCTAGAAAAGAAACAGACAATGAAGAGGCAATGCAATAAATCATTTATTGTGGTAATAAAGTGCTATAAAAAGATTTGTTCATGTGGGAATAAAAGGCAAAAAAAGTGTTTAAAGAAGGCTTCCACAGCAGGGTGGTCAGAGCTCCATGGTGCCCAGGAAAAAAGCCCTCTTCAGAGTGGCTAAAGCAAGTATAAAACACAATGTCTGCAGTGGAAAAAGTCTGAGAAATAGCCAAGAATGATATCATAATAAAGATTTTGGATTCTGGCCTAACAGTGATGGGAAACCATAGGAATTTGTGCATAGCAGAGATGCATAATCTGATTTATATTGGAAAATACCACTTTGTGAGTGGTGACGACACTAGGGAAGACAGGGAAACTCATCAGAAGCAGGATTCAAAGTAGTCAATAAGGATGATCTAGATGAGGATTGAAGTTAGGAAAGGTTGTAAAATGGTCTATTGTAGTGAACTCACATCACTGGGATGAACTTCCAAACCAGACAGATATTCTGGGAGGAAGAAAATGTTCCATAATGGTGGAAGAACCTGGCCACCTTTTACAGATCCAAATAGAGGGACACCACCACCAGCCAGCCAGCCACCACAAGGAAGCACAAAACCCAGCAACAAAACAGCAGGGACCCCACCAGAACTCAGACTTCTCGGCATACATTTAGGCAGGATATAAGATCCACCCCCTTACACAACTTTGGGCTGGACCCCTGGAGCCACCCCCAGTGACATCTCCTACAGCCAAGCCAGTTTTAAGCTTTAATAAAATTTATGAGTCTACTGAGGGACGTACCTTCAAACTACCACATGGTCAAGTTCAGAGCATAGTATAATGGTGCTGCTCACAGGATTTCACTCTTAATTGTAGCAACTTTCATAGGTGTCCTAGCTACAACTTATGAAAGTGGCCTCTGAAAGAAAAGGAGACAGCCAGGACCCTTAGTGACATAGGCTATAGATGAGTAGAAACCCAATACCTCAATGCTAGAGTGGTAGGTACTCCTATGGACCAATGCAAAAGTATATCAGCATCACATCAGGGCACTGTAAGACTATGTAGGGTTATGACAAAGCACAACCAGAAAACACTAGGTGAAGTTTTTTCCAACAACCCTTTTAGGGACATAGCACTTATTATTACCCAGATGAGAATTTTCCTTCATTACAGAGTAAAAAAAAGACAATATAATCCATTGAATGTGGAATAATAATTTATTATACACTATATTTTTTTCTATTTTCAGAACAAAAGCCCATAGCAAGGGACATGTTAAATAGAATTTGACTTGAGTTTATAACCTGCCGACATGCATCATATGAAATTAAATTAAGCCTCCAGTAGAGTCTACTCCAAGGAATATTCACCCCAATAAGTTCCATCTTTTATGCTTATTTTCCTAACAAATAGAAAATTATGTTCCCCTCTTAAAGCTTATAGCAAAAAGGGAAACACTATTTTATTATCATTTCTCAAAATTTCACTTAAGCTTTAAGGTCAAATATGTACTACTCTGTTAGGTTGTCTTGATAGACATGATAGACATTGTTGTGAGAATATTATTGCTATACAAAACACATGGGGAGAGAATTTTCTTCTTTGGTTGTCAATTATTTAACCTAATTTCCAGATAATCAAAATCTTCCTTGGTTACTGTCATCCCAGAATAGCATAGATTAGGCTCCCAAGATAAGATGTGTAAAGCTTGGATTTCACATAAAGGATTTGCTGTGCAGAGTATATTACAGTGAAATGGCCATTATAAAACCAAAGGTAACAATAGAGTATAAGACTGTAGACCAAGATTTGAAGTGCCAATCTTATAGCCAACCTAGCTGTTTATCTCTTTGCCTATCTGGTCAAGATAATTAGCCAACAAACTACATGAAAAAATATGTGTGGGTTTATATTGCATTTGAACTATACCATGTATGATACTCTTTATATATAACTATGTAAACGTTTCATATTTTCTCCTGAGTTATTTATGTAAGGGATAATTGTAATTGTAAGCCACATATAATCAAATAAAAGTATAATAGTGAAAATTAAACTTAATAAATATTAGCTGTGCATCACCATAACATTTATGATGCTCTTAATAAAAGAAAAAAAACATTAGAATAAAAAAATAACCCTTGTCAGAACTAGTGAGCTCACCTGTGTACTTCAGAAAGTGTCCTTAAAGTCAAATGAGGTAAAACAAGAATTTAATTATAAAATTATATGTGGAAGCTAAGGAACATGTAAGAATATTTTTATTTGGTCTGTTATGAAGAACTGATTGTCATGATATGTGAGAGTCATGGCAGGAGGAGAGGATGGTCAAGGTAGTGCAACCAAAGTAAGGATTATTCCTTGGTGCCATGACTCTGATTGAGTTTTTTAACCTGAAGAATGTGGACTTCATTATTGCTACTAGGATAATGATGGAATATGGTTTAGTGTATATGCTAAGAGTATACATCTTCCTTAGTAAATGTCATCTGTTTATAGAGAGTTGTCTGAATGTGTGAAACAAGATTAGTTCAGTTAAAAGTAATTCCAGATTGCTGTGTGTCATTTTGACAAGTGCAAATATATTGCTTCTTAGGTTTGGGTTGAATTGAAAAATATTGTGTAACTTTGTGTTGAAATATGATTTTAATAAGGGATCATTTTTATTCTAAAATAGCTGGTCTTTGACCAGGTCAGAATTTTAAAACTGGAGAATAATAGTTTGTCAATATTATTTTTTTTAAAAAAGTCACTGTTATGTGTAAATCTTTGTAATATCAAAAACTAATATGTGGGAAAAAAACATGATTATATGGTTATCACTCTTCTTAATAGGGTTTTCAGACTCTGTGTACACATAACAGCTGCTGGAGTGAGTCCTCAATTAATTTTACATGACAATATCAATTTTACACAATTTCTTGGCTGTGCTCCATTTCTCTGACATAAATGTATGAATCAAAAATTAAAGAAACGAATAATACAGTGGGATTACTTATGATAATTAAATTGAAGTTAAATTTTTTTCAGATATTTTAACTTTTATGTAATCTCATTTAATGTTTAAAAGTTGTTTAAAGTTGTTTTATATGGATATTACTTATTAATAATTATTGTATGAGCCAACATTTACTGAGTGCTTCTTAGCTTCCTGCTATTTCAAATGAATTATCTTCCTTAATCTTCAGAGCAGGACAATCTACAGAATAAATTCCAGTTTAGCCATGTTGAGTAACCTGTCCAAGGTCATTCTGACGTGCAGGACTCAGGACCTGGCTGTGGGGTGTCTAGCATAATTATAAGCACAAATTTATGGCTTCCTTTGTCAGGATTCACCATATCCACTAACTGAAATTCAATTCAAAGTTTTTATTCCTAACTATAATAATGAATTAGTTCAAATGCAGTGTTTATTAGTGATGGTAATTATTACCATCATTTAGGCCCCATCAGCTTTTTTTTTTTTTTGCTAATTATCCATTTAGAGATTCAGTCCACAAGTATTCATTAAGCATCTACTATTGTCATGTCTCTTCATGAGTTGACATATTGAGTCGTTCCTCCTGCCAAGAAATGCAGACATGCATTCCCTGGTCAGGAAACATGCCTCTATGTAATCATTTTATCTCAGGATGTACTTACATTCCATTTAGGAAAAGAATAATTGTAGTTGAGTCCAGAGCCCAAATATAGCTGACATCTAAGAGCCTTTGAATCACCCCTTTTTTTTTTTATTTTTGTCTCTTTTTCTCCTTCCTTACAAATACCATATTATAGCATCTATAATTTTTATTAACTTAAATTCTCTTTTACTATATGAACTTTTCTTATATGTATTATCAATAATTAGATACATTGCGAGTTAAAGTTTTATGATCGTACCTCCTTTCCCCTCAACCCTGTTCCCAAACCACTGGGAGCCCTCCACATTGGGCTTGCTGGACCAGTCCATGGAACAGGGGCTTATGGATTGTAAGAGAGGTATCATTTTTTTTCTTTGTGTGTTGTTGCTGAGAGGGGTGATGGCTCTATGGCTCTGAGTATTCTCCCCCACCATGGCTCCTACAATCTTTCTGTCCCCTCTTCCACTCAGATTCCTGAGTTATTGTGGGTGAGTTTTAGGTCTGTTTTACTGATGAGGTCTTAAGAGTCTCTGGATTTCTGCTTTGAATTGTGTTGGTAGATCAATTTTTTATTAAAATACTTTACTTTTATAAAATTTTTATTTCATTTATTTATGAGAGAGAGAGAGAGAGAGAGAGAGAGAGAGAGAGAGAGAGAGAGAGAGAGAGAGAGAGAGAGAGAGAGAGGGAGGGAGGGAGGGAGAGAGAATGGGCATGCCAGGCCCTTCAGCCACTGTAAACAAACTCCAGACATATGCGCCCTCTAGTGTAACTGGCTTTACCGGGCACTGGGGAATTGAACTCAGGTCCTTCTTCATTGCAGTCAAATACTTTAACAGCTAAACCATCTCTTCAACCCTGGTAGATCAATTTTTGAGGAATAGATATTGTGTCTTATTTACAAACCTTTTATTATAGATATATATTTGAAATATGTTACCTGAGAAAATGAATGAATGAATACTATGCAATATTCTGTGTACTCCAGAAAAATTGGCTGTAATAATTCATAGGAAGACTTTTTTTAAAATTTACTAATTTATTTGCTGCATTCACTGGATACCAGGAACAAGCAACTCAGCCAGAAATGATTTAAAATTTCTTATTTATGCTAAGACATTTATAAGTTGAGTCATTTTGAGACTTGAACAAGTCATGTGCAGATATTCAAAGTGATTTGTACAGTAACAAAAAGTGAGATTTAAGTAATAGTCTTTGTTTGGAAATTTTAATATTATATAATAGTGTCATTTCTTGAGAATGTAGGATGAAGCCAGTTCTCTTCCCAAAATTGCTGATTTCTGTGTCCAGCCAGTAACAATCAGTTCATTGTGAGAGGATAATGCGAAGGTGGAGACCCATGCCTTTTAGTTTGGTTGATCCATGTCTTGTAAATTTCCCCCCAAATACCTGCTTATTAAGCCAAATTGCCATAGTGTCTGAATGTTAGCCCAGAACATGCCAACCAAATAAGATATGAGAAAAACAATATAGTTCTTGTATGTCATCATCAGGGCCAAAGCATTAAAGGACCGTGTAATTTCTTATTAATGTTATAATTATTAGAACCTTAGTTGCTTAAATCACCACATTTATCCATGTCAGAAGTTGAAAATGGATCTAATTGAACTCAAATCAAGACACTCCTGCATCTGCCACTTTCTATAGATATTTATAGCTATTTTGTTGTTGTTGTTGTTGTTGTTGTTGTTGTCGTCATCATCATCATTGTCATCTTAGTCAATGCCTTTGAGGTAAAAGGACACATTTGGGTGTCTGCCGTAACCTCCCACCTTCTATAAGGCAGGGTCTTGTTTCTTAGTGCGTTTGCCAGACTACTTGAAGAGCTTTGGGATTCTCCTGCCATGGCCTCTCTTCTTGTC
This sequence comes from Zapus hudsonius, assembly GCA_004024765.1. NCBI lineage: Eukaryota > Metazoa > Chordata > Mammalia > Rodentia > Dipodidae > Zapus > Zapus hudsonius. The sequence continues at coordinate 14,137 of PVHP010021090.1, read as the reverse complement.
GTATGAGGGCTAGGATTGCAGATAGTATCCTCTCGAGATCTGAACTCAGGTACTCATGCTTGTAGCAAATGCTCATAAAAAATGAAACAACAAAAAGGCTTTTGCCTGCTCCACTTATACCATGTGGAATCCACCCCATTCCTTGACTGCTGGCTACCTTCCATCTGGAAATCAGAAATGGCAAAAGTTGTCTTTCTGACATCAAATTTCTCTAATGATGACTCTGCTACATCCCCATCTGTGTGTTCATGAGTCTCCTGGTGAAATCACCAAAGCCACCAGGATTGCATATCTATTATAAAATAGAGTGATGTACAAACCATCTGTGCATCAATCTCCTTATACCTACCTGCCCTGGTGTGTCTGCTTCACTAAGTACAATCTTCCACTCACTCATATGTGGCTTTTATATCCATATTAGTTATGTAAAATATTCATATTTTCCAGAGATCGGGACTTCCAGAGATCAGGAAGTTAATATATTCATGCACCCACAGTTCTATCTACCACAATCTTGTCTTTCTTCTAGCTCTCTTTTTCTTTTTGATTCTGAGTTCTTTTATTAGGAACTTATGCTAAAGCTCTAAAGCAATTTGATGAAGCAAATTGGCTAGCAGCAAGATATTTGCTAGCCTAGAATTGGGGTGAACCAAGAAAAGAAACATTCTATTCTTTTCTAGTATGAAATTGGTTCTTTGACCTATAGTTGTAATTTTGACTTGTATCACATTCACTATCTATGTGGTGAAATACCATGCATTTTGTCCTCAGTCCCAGGTCATGTCCCCAACTCCATTATAGTATAGATCAATAATGGAAGAAAGGTAAGCATGAAAAACTGGTTTCCCAAGTTTCCCAAGTATAATTAATGACTAAGCTAAAAAGCAAAAAAAGAAAGAAGGAAAGAAAGAAAGAAAAAAGGAAGAAAGAAAGAAAACATAAAGAAGAAAGGAAAGAAAGAAAGAAGGAAAGAAAAAAGGAACAAACTCTTTATTATAGAGCAATATGGGAATTGGGGGGTGGAGAATTCCTGTTTCTACTGAAAGATTTGTTCATTTGTTTTCTTCACATTTCTATTGTTGGTGTTCCACAAGATAAGTATGAAATGTAAGCTTGCCCTTACAAATGAGTCTTATCTTGTAGCTCCATGTTTTGTTTTTTTTTTCATAGCTAAAATATGTTACATTCTGCACAATTATACCTACTGGCTAAATAGTGAACTTCATCCTTATAGTTTTATACTAGGGTAGCTCAAAAATTATGTTACCTTTGTTTCTTTAAGTAATCATTTAAACTTTTATGCTACTCTAAAGACAGAGACAAATAGCTATATACAACGTTATTATAATAGAATAGAATGTGATTTCTTGACAATGCTTTTTCTGTTATAATTTTTTGTGATAATTTGATATATTGTCCCAATCTTTAAAGAAAAAAAAGTAGTGTTCACATCACTGACCTTCCATCAACCCCACAAGACATTCTCATAATGATCATTACTTTGGTGATGACCTGACACAAAGCTGAAATCTTTTGTTTGCATTTCATCCTTTACTGTAATATATCCTAAGTGAATTATTATCTTTATTTTATAAGTGAATGAATTGAAGCTGAGAAAGATTAATTTGCACAAGACAACCAAGCATTTAAGTGGAAATCATATCTCTTTGATAAAAAATTGTTTATATTCTGTAATAATGGTTGACTTTTATTTCGGATATAAAGAGTGAATACAAACATGAAGCTTTTGAAATTATGCACCTTAATAATCAATGGAATTTATTCACATATTTTTGAAATTCGTATTATTACAGAACATCTACACATTTATGATGAATAGGTGAATGAAAGATGTTATGTTTTCACGATTCAGAAAAGGGGACTGCATTGGGAAGAGCCCAGGCTAGAGGCTACAGAAAAAAAAAAAGAAAAATATATTTATATTTGACATTTATTAGGGAGTTGGTATTTAATGAAAGAGATAAGATGTACACTCAGACACACTTCCTATAACACCAGAACAGGATGACATATCTGATATTTTTATCCGTAATATATAATTTTAAATTTAAAAATTAAACACACACTATGCCTGCTTTTGGCTGTTTTGATCAAAATTTTGAAGAAGATGACTTTGTGATATGTATTTAAAGATATCTAATATCCCAATGTAAGGAAGTGGGGATATGAGGCTACGATGTATTGACAAGTAGACCCATGGTTAGAAAATAGCCTGTTCAAATGTGTGAAAGAAATCATTGTAAGTTGTGGGCATTAACAACAGAGTCAACATGGTTTTTTTGTTTTGTTTTGTTTTGTTTTGTTTTAATGGAAGAGTCACAGTAGGAGCCCATATTTTATTTACTGTGAAAGTTTAGCCTGTGGTTTAAGTAATAACAGAAATATAACATTTTATTAAAAATAAGGTTATTTTTGGAAAATGTTAAAATTTAATATTTTTTTGGAGATATGGTCACACTCTAGCCCCGGCTGATCTGGACTTCACTGTTTCTACTGAAAAGGGTGACATCAAACTCATGACAATCCTTCTACCTCTGCCTCCTGAGTGCTGGGACTAAAGGTGCACCACCAAGCCTGGCAAAATATTCCACTTTTGATGCATATTTTCCTTTTATTTGGAGAAAATTAGAAATTACCCATTTATTTTCAGTTTATAAATTTGTTCCCTATATTGTTACAAAGCTCTTCAGTTATTGTTCTCTTTGTTATGACAAGCATCTTAAGGAAGGGAAGGTTTATTTTAGTTTACCTTTCAAGGATATGGTCCATCCTGGCAGGAAGGACATCAGTAGGACCTTGAGGCAGCTGGGAACATTCAGGCCACAATCAAGAAACAGGAAGCAACAGATTCCAGTTCTCACCTAACTCTCTCCAGTCTATTCAATCTGCTACTGACACACCATGGTGTGAGATGGTGCCACCCACAGTTGGAGTGCATCTTCTCCGTTAGCCGAATGTAGAAATATTCTCATAAACATGACCAGCTACCCCACACTCTGTAGTTTTGATAAATTCCCATTGTGTAGACAACAAGGCTGTCCATCACAAAGAGATTTTACGTTTGATTCAAACTATATATTTTTCATGTTTTATTTATCTATTTTCAAGCAGAGAGAGAGAGAGAGAGAGAGACTAGAAAGAGAGAATGGGTGTTGTGCCAGGACCTCCAGACAGTGCAAATGAGCCTCAGATGCTTGTGCCACTTTATGCATCTGGCCTAATGTGGGTGCTGGGGAATCAAATTGGGGTTGTCAGTGTTTGCAGGCCAGTGCCGTACCATCTGAGCCATCTCTCCATCCCTCTCACTACATTTTTTAAATTCTTAGACAAATGAAAAATGTCTGATGTGATAGACATACCAATTATTCTGACTGAATATTATATTTTGTGAACATATATTGAAATGCCACACAGTACTCCATAAATGCAATTACTTAAAACAATTTTAGATTTAGAACAAAAAAATCCTTTGACAAATTTACTATTTTCTTTATATTATCCATCAGCTATTTTATTTTAATTTATACTTTACAGTTTTTATGTTGTTAATTATTTTCTATGTATATGTGGTATACATGCATGTGTTTGTGTGTTCATATGTGTATGGGCACATGTTTGTGCAGGTACATATGCACATGTGTTTGTAGGAGGTAGAAAGTGGACATTAGATGCCTTCTACAACTATTATTTTGAGAGAAGTTCTCCCACCAAACCTAGAGGTCACCAATTCAACTATACTAGTTAGCCATCAAGTAAAAGGATTCCTCCAGCCTCTTACTCAACAGTGCTGGGTTACAGGCACATGTCTGCTTCCCTGGCTTTTATATATAGGCACTGAGGACACAAACTCAGGTCTACATTATTGTTTCACGTATCCTTTACCCTGTGAGCCATCTCCCAATGCCATGATTATAAAAAATGAGAAATGATCTCATACTACACCTCAAGCTGTCTTGGAACTCATTGTGAAGCCCTTAGAAACATTGAAATTGTGGAAAACCTCCCTTTTCTGTCTCCTGTGTGTTGGCACTGCTGGAGAGCGACACAGTAGTTGACTAATTACTGTGGTTTTTAAATCAAAATATATGCTCCTTTGTTCTGTTGACTAATATCAGGGAATCAGTTCTAGATGTTTAAATCAATAGGTATGTAAAAGTGTTTAACTTTTTAAAATTTTATTTCTCATAGTTTGTAAGGCCTGGTGTTATTCAAAATGATTATTCTTGATTCCCTTAGACTTTTTCCTTTGTATCCTCATTTTATCATGTAGAAGAAGAAAGCTGGACCGGTGATCAAGAGCGATGGTTTTGAAATATTTTAAAGCATCTTCGGTAGGGTAAATATGTCACTAATTTTGTTAAGGTAGATACTGTTTCCATTTTGCTTATACTATACCTATTGGTCAGTATGTCCATTCTTAAAGTGATGATGGCTGAGGCAGACTCTTCTCTGAGCGTCCTTCCCTTTATGCCAGCTTATGATAGAGTGTTTGAATGCCTGTGTGTCTTTAGAATATGTATATAGAGAGATAGGGAGCATGAGAGTTATTACTTATGATTGTATCTCGTCATATAGGATGAATTGTGATTCACAAATGATGCAGCTACCTTATTAATACTGGGCTTGGATAATTTAATAAGATGGCATCCATCTTTACGGTGTGAATAAACAAAAGTAGGTTAAAATGAGAAGAGCTGCTGGCAAAGTGGCAGAGGATCATGGAAATTAACTATGAAATTGTGATAGGTTAGCTTGCTCTCCTGAATTTCCCCTCCAAATGTTGTCCATCTATTTCAATTGAAGTTTAAGCCTAAACAGTTAAAAAAATTGTCTGAAATTTATTTGGGTAAGTAGTAGAGGGAAAATGAGAAGAAAGCATAATTGATGACATCTCTTAACATGTGTTATAATGGAGACAAAAAATAACATGAGAATATGAACAATGGTATAAATTTACTGAGAAAAATTATATCTATCTCTCTCTCTATATATATACATATATCACATTATCCCCTTAAACAAGAAATATAGAACTAATTGTTTTACATAAAGTAGTTATATAGCTGCAATTTGTAGATTCAAGTGTGTTGTTAGTATTTTTTCTTGTGACTACTACAGGGATTAATTACTTCTTCTGTAACATCATTGACAAAATGTTCACTGTTATACGGAAGCATTTTTATAATCAATATTTTTCTCCAAACTAATGCCATGCATATATAATATATAAAAATACCATAACACAAAAGGATGTTCACATTACCTACTTAGAATCCTAGTTTCCTGGAAGAGAAAAGCGAGAGGAGAAGAGCATTTGTCCTCAGTGCTAATGTGTCCTGGTCATCTGCAGCAGGATTAAATTAACACCACTGAAAATCGATACCTTGACTCACAGTCTATTGAGTCTTTAGGAAATAATACTCAGGATCAAACTGTAAAAATCTTCACTCTGTGCTTAAGCTCCCTGAAAATTTGTGTTTCCCATTTTGCTTCGATGAAAGTATGATCAGGTAACAAGCTGGTAGGCTACAGCCAAGGGCTAAGTTGAAAGCATAGGCAATACAAAATGGTCATTCTGGATATGTAGGGAAATTTGATAGTTAAATAAATACATATTATTACAGCAAATTCATGGTATGTTTCCCAGGTGTCAAAATTACTTAGAAATATGGTGCTTTAAGTACAAAGGACTTTCAAGTAAAAGGAAAAAAAATGTATGGTGACATGTGGTCAGATATTATCAGAAAAATCTAAAGTGGAAAAATTACCCATAATGTAAAAAATTGAGCAATTAAATTCAAATACATATATTACAACTGTGTTCTACCTTTGTATTTTAATTTTTATAATCACTTGATTTAATATTCTGCAGTTTAAATAAATTATGGAGTTGAACCTCCTACTAATCTCTTTCTATTTTAGGCACTGTATGAATTTTTAAAAGTATGTACCATATGCTGTTTCCCTTTGGAATAGCTTTCTAAGTGTGAAATCTACCTGTGAAAAACTATTTATAACGTGTGAAGTGCGTTTTTCAAACTGGTAAAAAGTATAAAACTAATCTCACTCTAGCATAATGGATTGCTACCATTGAAGCTTAATATACTTGGCCTATATTTTGTGGAAATAAAACTAGAAAAATTGAATTTTTATAGGAATTTATAATTTACCTTAAACCAGGGTTAGAGGAATATTTAATATATTTATGCATATAATTCATTTTTCATTTTCATGAAATACCTAAGCCACTCTTTTTCTGAATAAAGACTATATCGTTGAATGAATCTTTCTCAATTACTTAGTTTCCAGGGACCTGCTGACCTCTTCTGATACCAAGAAACTAACTCATAACACCAAAATCCAACAGCGTAGGTATGAAGTTGAAAACCAGGCTCAAAATCACCTTGCTCTCCCCTCTATACTTTGGCACCTAGACTGACCTAAGCTCAGAGCTTGAAAAACACATTTTTATGTACCTCTTGTATGTTTTTACTACTTCAAGTTTACAAGGACTTTTTAGACTTCCTTCTAGCAAACAAGGAAAAAAACATGATAGCAAGGCGTATGTTGATAGTGTTTCTATATTAACCTTAATACCCACACAAATTGATTAATTAATTTAAAGAGTTAACATGTCAAAATTCAAAGATAACTTCTAAATGGAGAAATTCTCATCATGATTGGATCTCATATTATATCTTAGAAGAGAATACCCACGATTTTCAGATTCACTTAGTAAGGAACCTGAAAGGTTTCCAGATTCTATTACACCTATCATAGTTTCAAGTAAAATTCTCTTTGCAGGAAGAGGAACAAACAGCATTATTCATTGGGGCTCATGGCAATAAAATATTCCTAGTTCCTATTAAAGCAAGAATGTGGCAGTTTTTAAATTACTGAACTATCTGTCATTTATGAGGGGATCTCATTAACTAAGTAAGAATACACTAACATAGACTTGCTTTGGGTTTCTTCTGCCTGGTTAGAGAGTGTTTAAAGTTTCATTCTATATAACTTCTTCTCATTTGTTATAACCAGATTGAAATGACAATTATGTATTATCAGAGTCATTCAATTCAGAGGATCTGAAGAAACATTGCAATTTGTGAAATTGTACCAGTGACATGCTTAATAATGTACATAATAAGCAGTAATAAAATCATAAGAGTTAAGGTTTTGGTATGACCTATGCTTGTGTGCATAGAATCCCTCCCCAAGCTTTCTCTAGAGGCACATCATGATGTATGGTAATGCAACATGACTCTGTTAAGTCCAAAGCAGAGACATAGTCATCTTTCCCATTGAAGGTCTCAGCTAACATTGATATGAAGATGTCTATTAGTGATTAGATATTACTTAGTTGCCTATGTTTTTAGATTTTTAAATAGTATTTTAGATTTATCATTGTAAATGAAAGACAAATAATGAAAAGTAAAACCAATTCTGCAAGGCTGTATTTTGCAATAATTCAAAACTATATGTAATAAACTACTTATGTTATTTCAAGGATCATTTCATGGTATTTAAAAGTTTTTCTGTAGAGGATGAATTTTCAGAAATAAAATTTGTGTTTTTTGTATGTAAGAGTAGAATGTGCATGTGGTATTCCGTGCATGATGTGTGGTACATGCATGAGTATATACAGACGCAGTTACTCCATGTGTGTGCATGCAGAGACCACAGCAGAACACTGAGTGCCCTCTTATCACCCATTTTCCTAGAGAAGGTGTCAATCCATCAACCCTGAGCTGCTGTCCATCAACAGGCACCAGCGATTCTCCTTGCTTCCCACCTGCAGACTGGGCTACAGACATGTGTGTTCATGAATATCTTTTTATGTGGACTCTGGGAATCCAGTTTTGTTGTCTTCACCCTGTGAGGTACTCTTGCTTAAGCAGCAAGCATGCATAACAGTTGACCCAACTCCTAAACGTACCTCTGAGCTCTTTAGTAAAGAACCACACATGGCTTCAGTAGTGTTTGCAGTAGTCATAAATACTAAGGTGAAAAACTCAACTAAATGTCCTAGTTTCAAAGTGAAAGATGGCCCTTTATTCTAATTAGCTCCTTTTGAATTATGAAGAGCAAGAACAAGCAGAGTTCTCAAACAAAATCATTTGTATGCCAACAACCCTCGTCTCCTTTGAAATTGACTGCAATAAGATTAAGAAATTCAAATTTTCACATCCTACGATTGTCTTACAATACCCACCTTCCCTATGATCTGACTTTCTTCCAGCCAGGGTCCAGTAAATGGTGTGGCAATTTCAGGGACCAGAACACTTATCTTATTGCCCTGAGCTTCCCCAAAAGAGTGTCTAGGGAATGGCCGTTCAAGCAGCCAGTTGCTTAAGTCATGCAGCTGGTCAAGAGCTCACAAGTATTTCCAAAGCAGGAAAAAGCTCTACCAAAAATAATAGCTCCGATTCTCACATTGCACCTGCTCCCATCAAAAACTCTATATTGCAATGCAATTTAATTCTATTCCTTATGATTTAAAGCCTATAACTTCAACTACTTTAAGAGTTTCTTGCTTAGAGAATTTAAGCCTCTTAACAGAGACCACTTTTCCAGAACTAGATACACATAATTATTTTGCAATATTTCCTAGCTGAACAGGCATAGTCACTATGGTAAATGAGAAAGCAACTGTTTATACAATCCAGAAGCTTGTGCATATGAGCAGACAGACTGTAGTCTCATGAATATGCCATAAGTGACCTCAACTCAAAGACCTGAAAGAAATTGATGACCACACACCAGCAGGAAGTGAATCAGGAGTGGAGGGTGGTGAATAAAGGACTCGCTGTGTGCTGAAGGCTCAGCTGTGGCCTCCCTCCAGCCACCAAATGATGTGCGGTAGTGGCATTTGTTCTTAGCTTTTGTTTTGCTTATTTTAAAATTAATATATTTATTATGAATAACTATATACATTGTATCAGTAAATCTTGTGAGCATGTCCCCATTTCCCTCCTCTCTGCCCCCTACCCACTGGGGACCTTTCTTGTTGTGAATTCTGGATATGTTCATAGATTAGGGGATTATGTACTGCACCAAAGGTAGTAGTTTTTCTTTTTTATTTCCCCCTTTTTGTATTGTTGCTGAGGAGGGCAATGTCTCTAGATATTCTCCCCCACCATGGTTCTTACATTCTTTCTGCCCAGTCTTCAGCTCAGTTGCCTGAGTCATGGTGGGTGAGTTTTAAGTCTGCATTGTTGTTGAGAACTACACTATATCTGGATATTTCCCATGGATTGTGTTAGGAATCTTTGGTGTCTGTCTCCATTGACCTTTCATTGGTTATCAGACTTGCTGTTGTGATTGTCTCCTGTTTGTTTCATCACTTTCTCATAGGTTTCATTTAGGTCCTGTGTGAAGGCTAGGTGTGGTTTGTCTCCTGCCAGGATGTCAGCCATCATCCAATGACTTGGAGGAATTGAGTTATCCCTGGCTGTCTCACTGTCTTCTGAAAAATACAAACAGACTCTCCGTCGGAGAGTGAGATCAATATAGGTTAAAAGAGACAGCATTGCTTTTTTGGCTAGTTCTTAATGGGTGTAGCTTCTCTGTTGCTTTCTGGTAGTGGGAATTTCCCTTAGAAGCCCGAGTCTTGGTCCCCATAGGATTTTGTCATGGATCCAAGTTCCAGTTAATGGTTCCCTGTCACTAAGTGGATCTCTTAGCCAATTAGTAAGCCAGTTGGTTAACTTCCTAAGTTTAGTGCCATTATTGCACAGATGAGCATTTCTCTTCCATATAGCCTTATGTTCAGCATTCTTGTGACACCTGTCTACATTATATAACAGTGGTCTCTACTTTCTCCAAATATCATTGACCAGTTTCCCCTGGAAGCTAGTGCAACACCTTTCAGTGCTATACATGCTACCATCTGGGAGCTGGTTACCATTCTGGATCTAGCAGTATATTTTGGTGTTGTTTATGACACTCTGTGATTTCTTCAGCAATAGGGTCTTACCTTAGGCCTGGGACAGGTATTCAAGAACTTTGACAGAAATCTGTCATGTTTTGTAGACCTCATGGGTCTCTTTGATCAACAGCTCAGTGTGGGAAGAAACCAATAACGGGACAGGGAGATGCAGGCCTGAGCAATTATTCTTGAGGTTAGGTTTCAATTACATATACACAGAGATCTATGAAAGCCCATGAACTGTGATTACGTCTGAAGACATTGAGGTGGAAGCAATATTGGGAAGTGATAGAGTAAAAAGAGAACAGTGAAGCAAAAATTGTCATCACATTGTGGATTGATATGAGAGAAGACCCTACTTTTTATCCAAAATGGGATGGAAGTGTCTACTCTGCTCTAGCTCCAGGAAGTGATAACAGGCATTAACCTTACTGATGATGTAGGACCAGTCAGGTCACCGTGTTACAAGTCATTTTTTTGTGTGCATATGGATTTTGTGCATCAGTCTTTACATGAGTTCTAGGGAATGGAACCCACACTCATGCCACTGGGCTTTGCAAACAAGTGCCTTTAACTGCTATGCCTTCTCCTTATTCCAGAACTCATTTTGTCAAAAACTCCATATTAAATGATATTTCAGCTAATGACATATAAGTAAGTATGTAAAGCAACTGAGAACATGTTATTAAATAAAAGGGCCACAATTCTCATCTGCAGATTCAGATATAAACAATTATAGCATCATAAAAATCTAAATGTAACTGGGTTTTTTGTATAATCATACTCTATAGATCTGCTCAAAAGAGTATGAGAATTATGTGGATGAGATAAGACATATTTTTGCTTGTTTTTGTTTCTCATGCCAAACATCTCATAAAAAATTGGATGGCTTTCAAAAATTCAAAATAAAAATATTATTGAATGAAATGATGATTAGCATTGACGGAGGAGGGTGAGGGACAGAGCAGAGGTAGGGAAACTGGTGTAAAATTCCAGGATGAAGGAATAAGCTTAAGTTTCCAAAAAATACTCTAGAATGAATATAGTTCACACTAATTAGCTATACAGTTCAAAATAGCTTTGACGATTTTCAACACAAGCAAACAATAAATCTGAGGTGATGGACATGGGATAATCCTGTTTATTACACATTGTCTATATGCACCAAAATGTCACAGTAGAGCCCAGAATATGTGTTTTAATAAAATTTGTTACTGTGTCATTAATAACATTTATGTTTCTCTATGTGGAAATACTGTTTTGATATTGTCCTTTAATGAATTATATTATTAAAATTGTTTTATACTGTTATAAGAAGTACAAGGGCATAATTTATAAATAAATTCAGATATATGATTATAAAAATATTTTCTCATAGGAATAGATATACATAGATATTGATAAAATACTATTGAAAATCTAATGATTGAAAAGTATGAATTAGACTCAAGAGGTGACTTGTGTTCTCAATTATAATCTTTGGATTTCTTTACCTATTCTATTTTGATTAAAATATCCAAATTAATTGACATACTATTTTAAGAAGAACAGCCTTTCCTGTAGGCTCCATCAAACTGAAACATGTGAGGCAAACATCACAGGTCCAGATCCTCCTATGATGTGTGTGTTTATTTACCAGAGAGGAGCCCATCATGTGTCTGCATCTGCAACCTTGGGAAGAGATCTGTGATGGTTAGGTTTTGTTGTCAACTTGGATCTTTTCAATTATCTTGGGTGGGTCTCTGAGGATGTTCACAGGAAGGCAGCCCCTCAGCAAGGGGAAGGATGTAAAGAAGCTCAAAGAAGTTAGAACTGAACATCCTTTCCTATGTGGGCCATGCAGGAAGGAAATTCTGGAGACTCAGGAATCCATTAAGTCTGGGGAAGGCTTTCAAGACCCCACCCTTAGCATATATAAAGGAGAAGAAATTCTCTCCTTGGCTCTCCTGCCTGTCTGCTGTTCTGTGTGTGGTATTAGCAATGGATTTTTCTCTCTGCTCGGACCTGTGAAAGAGAACCAGCCTCTTTCAATTTTATGGGACTTTCCCTGGGTCTGTACCTTAAAAAAATCATTTCCTCATGTAAACTGTGCCTGGTTTGGAGATTCATCCCAGCGGCCTGTGGCTGACTGCAAAAAGATCATTATCAAATTCAATAAAGTGATGGAAAATGAGACCATTACAATGACCTTTCAGGCTAATTTGAAGAAAAGGATATATATATATATATATATATATATATATATATATATATATATATATATATATATATATAGAATATTTCTAATACTCAAGAGTGCATATTGTCTTTGTAAAAAAATATCGTATACACAGGATATTTTGATTTAAGTACAGTGAGATTAATTCATCCTACTGTCTATAAAACTTACAGATACATTTCAGTGAAAACATTTTCATATAATTGTTGATTTAGAGGGACAATTTTAGCATATTTGATAATTCTGTTTAATGTTTGAAGGCCAAACACAAATTAAGAAGAGAAATATTGAATTTCTAGGTTACATGAAACAAATATTGTGCTTTATCAGATAAATCTTACAGTATAAATAGAATCACCTAAGAAAACATGTTATTTCTGTATTGGATATTTCACTGAAATTAAAATTAATGCACTCTCACTCATTTCAGAATCCTACTGAGGGTAGTAAAGTGGTTTGCTATTGAACACGTGCCATGATACCTCATTTCATTGAGTTATGTAATTTACTTTTTAATGTGAATGAAAAAATATGTCAAAACTATAGAGCACCTCAATCAGAAGAAAGGCTCTCTGAACTAGGGGGCTGAGCAAACTCGTAAAGAAACAGCACAGTGCAGAGGATGGGGTCTTGCTCTCACCCTGTTGGAACATTCCACACTATAGGACCTCTGTCCTGGGACTGCATCTGTCTCAGACTCCGTTTCCTGATTTTTCTGAGAGATAATCACTCAGGTACAGAAGTCAGACAATGCCTGGAAAATGCTGGAACACTGGTTCACTCTCAGATTCATTCAAACCCCATGTGCCCTGTGATATGACACAGTGCATACTTTCTTTAAACTTGGTAGAGAGAAGTACACTGTTATTTATTTGGATTAGGAGAAGAAAGATGGTGTGGTGATGATAGTCCTGATGATCAAACCCAGAGCCACCTGAGTGATGAAAATTCTCTACCACTGAGCTATTTCCCCAGCTTTGGAAGTACAATTGTGAAGTACTGTGTAGCTCCTTTGGTGATAACTGAGGGTATTAGAGACATCCAATCTAGCATAACTGGTGAGGTATTAAGGAAAGAAGTTGTCTCAAAAAAAAAGAAAGAAAGAAAAAGTTGTTCAGCATTCTGTGTATGACTTTCCATGTTACCCTATGTTTCTCGCATGTATGCTCAAAATGCATATACACACATGCATACAGAGAACACACACAAAAATAGATGCAATACGATGAGTGCATAGCATGGATAATGTGATCATAAAACATAAAACTCTGAAGAAATTCAACAAATAGGCTGATATCCAAACTCCTTTTAGCCATACTCACATGTTTGTGCTATGATTTTGTCTGTGCATGTTATTTTACATGTGTTTGACATGCTCTCCAAATAGGAACTCTGACTGAACCTATAGGCTCTCCTATAGAACCTATACAACCATAGAGCCCACCTAGTAAGCCAAAGCATCTATCCAGCAAGCTCATGGAATCCCCTGTCTTTGTCACCCCAGAAATGGATCATGGCCACACATCATCAGGCCTGGCATTTCACATGGGTTCTGGGATCCTAGCTCAGTATCTCATGTTTTCACTGTACCCACTGAGATATCCGCTTACTTTAAGCAAAGCAGACAGCAACATGGCTTGGACAAGTTTGATCTCTGTCATATAGCCAGGAAGGAGGTAGGTTATGAAGTTCAGTTTTATCACAATATGTGTTTACTTTTATCCAGGAACAAATACTAAAACAAACATTCCCCCACAATAAATATAACTGAATGGATAGGTTCCTCTGATTTAGTTTCCCTGCTGATTTATGACTATTCTTTATATGCTTTGAAAACCACTGATTTCATTCAGTTACTTAAGTGTTGATGAAAAATGACTATGTGAATTAGAACTTTTCTCTATCATAATGTGCATCCTTTCATTAGCATTGCAAAAATAAGACTAAATTATTCCCAGGTTGAATTCTGT
>PVHP010021089.1:0-29874 GCA_004024765.1 Zapus hudsonius | reverse complement strand
TCCCGAGTGCTGGGATTAAAGGCGTGCGCCACCACGCCTGGCTCTCCCTTTAGATTAGGGAAGATTCTTTTCTCAGAGGGCAGTGAACACTAGGAAGACTCAGAACTTACCAAAGTGTTCAGCACTAAGTGAGATATCTCTATCACACCCTATGTCATGGTTTGATCCAGGTGTCCCCCACAAACAAATGAATGTGTTCTGAATGCTTGATCCCCAGATGATGGCAGTTCGGGAATTAGAACCTCAATAGAGCTGTGTTGTTGGGGGCGGGCTTTGGGGGGTTATAAACCAGCTTCCCCTTGCCAGTGTTTGGCACACCTTCCTGCTGCTATTTCCAGTGCTGTGGCAGAGGTGATGTCCACCCCTCTGCTCATGCCATCGTTTTCCCTGCCAGGATGGAGTCTCCCCTGGAGTCGTAAACCAAATAAACCCATTCCTCCACAAGCCACTTTTGCTTGGGTTCTTTCTGTGCAGCAACTAGAAAGCTGACTGCAACACCCTCTAAGGCTCAGGGATCATGGTGGAAGAGGTGGCAGAAAGAATGTAAGAGCCAAACAAAGGGGAGGCGTACCTGCAATACTATCTTCCAGACACAGAGTGGCCATGACACTCATCACCTCACAGTGGCTGGTTCTACCTGCACAAGACCTGCAGAATAGGGGGAAGTGATGACATCCAAACAGAAGAGACACTAGTTGGAAAGAAGGGATTCAGTGGAGCAGGGATTTGGTAGGGGAAAAGGGGAGGGTGGGAGGAGGAGCTACGATCATGTTATATTGCTTATATGTATAGGAGGTTGTCAGTAAAAAGTTTTTTAAAATGGCTGTGAGATGGCTCAGCTGTGAAAGGCGCTTGCTTGCAAAGCCTGACAGCCTGGGTTCAATTTCCCAGCCCTCACAGAAAGCCAGATGTATAAGGTTCCTCAGGAAACTCCAGGTCACAAGCAGAGCTCTGTTTTTGTTTATTTATCTGTTTATTTTGGTTTTATGAGGTTGTCTCGTCTTAGCTCAGGCTGGCCTGGAATTCACTATGTAGTCTAAGGCTGGCCTTGAATTCACAGCGATCCTCTTACCTCTGCCCTCCAAGTGCTGGGACTAAAGATGTTCGCCACCACAGCTGGCCTGTGTTCTTTCTTTCTTTCTTTCTTTCTTTCTTTCTTTCTTTCTTTCTTTCTTTCTTTCTTTCTTTCTTTCTTTCTTTCTTTCTTTCTTCTTTCTTTCTTTCTTTCTTTAAGACAGGATATCAGTATGGAGCCCAAAGTGGCCTGAAACCCAAGGCCCTCCTGCATGTGGAGTGCTGGGATCTCAGGTGTGTGCCACCACACCCGGATGCTGAGGCTCTTTAGTGTCCTCTGAAGAAATGCCTGTGGACACAGACCAATGGGAAGAAGGCGACAGGATGGGTTTGCTCTGGTTGGTGAAAGGTCCCCTGGCAGGTCTCTGTCATCATACCTCTCATGAATGGTCAGGTACGCATGGCTAATAAGGCCACCAGCTGCCACTCTTCTTTGATGGCTTTTAAAAGCAGGGGTTGGGCTAATTTAGGAATCAAAGTCACTGGTCAAGAACCAGCTCAAAGTTTCCGGGCTGGATGGGGCTTGGGGACAGGGGGGCTCCAGCTGAGCTCTTGGATGGTTCTAGAGCTCCTTCTTGTAGGGTTCTGTAATCCTAAGGTTTCTAAACTGGAGCGAAGGCCACGGGATTCCAGGCTTTGGAAGACCATGGCTGCTAATAAGGGAATGGCCATAGGCATGGACCTGGGCACCAGCTACTCATGCGTGGGCTTATTCCAGCATGGCAAGGTGGGGATCATTGCCAACGACCCCAGCTATGTGGTTTTCACCAACACCGAGAGGTTCATGGGAGACGTGGCCAAGAACCAGGTGGCCGTGAACCCCCAGAACACTGTCATGCCAAGTGACCTTGTTGTATAATCTGATATGAAACTGAAACTCTGGTCATTTCAAGTGATCAATGAAGCTGGCAAACCCAAGGTGCTGGTTTCCTATAAGTGGGAGAAGAAAGCTTTCTCCCTTGAGGAAATCTCTTCAATGGTGCTAAGATGAAGGAGAGTGCGGAGGCTTTCTTGGGTCACTCTGTCACTAATGCTGTGATCATGGTGCCGGCACTAAGGACTCAATATGCTCACAGGTAGCTGCCATGGCCTGTGGTTTAAGAGTCTTATGCTCTGCCAACTGAGCTAGCCGGGTGGCCTGTGGTTTAGATAAAGCAGGCCAGGGGGAGCGACATGTCCTCATCTTTGATCTAGGTGGAGGCACATTATGATTGATGGCATCTTCCAGGTGAAGGCCACAGCAGGTGACACAAAGCTGGGGAGCAAGAACTTTGTGGAGGAGTTCAAAGGAAGCACAGGTAGGACTTCAGCCAGAATGAGTTGTCGTGAGGGTCCAGAGGACCCTGCTGTCCAGCACAAGGCCAACCTGGAAATTGATGCACGTCCATCACCAGAGCCCTGCTTAACCAGTTGTGTGCAGACCTGGAGCCTCTGGAAAATCTCTACGAGATGCCAAGATGGACAAGGCGAAAACCTACAACATTGTTTTAGTGGGTGGCTCCACACGTATCCCCAAGTTGCAGAAGCTGCTTCCGGACTCTTTTAATGGACATGATCTCTACAGGAGCACCAACCCCGATGGGGCGGCAGGGCGGGCGGTTATTTTAATGGGTACAAATCTGGAAGGAACAGGATCTGCTCTTGTTGGACATGGTACCCCTGTCTCTAGGACTGGAGACAGCCGGGGGGTGTGATGACCGACTGTCTTCATCAAGCCAAACTCCATCATCCCCGCCCAGATCTTCACCACATACTCAGACAACCCACCCACGGTGCTGATCCAGGTGTATGAAGGTGAGAGGGCCACGGCTCGGGACAACAACCTGCTGGGGGGCTTCCACCTGACTGGATACCTCCTGAAACCCAGAGCAGTTCCTCAGATTGAGGTGACCTTTGACATCGATGCCAATGGTATTATTCTGAACATCACAGCCTTGGACAAGAGCACTGGCAAGGCCAAGAAGATCACCATCACCAAGGACAGGGGCCGCCTGAGCAAGGAGGAGATGAGGCCAAGGTTTTGGGTGCTGAGAAGGACAAGCCTGAAGGTGAGGGCCAGAGGGTTAAAATCGCTGCCCCAAACGCCTTAGAATCCTATGCCTTCAGCATGAGTAACACTGTGAGCCACAATCAGCGAGGTGGACAAGAAGAAAATACTGGACAAATGCAACCAGGTCCTTAGCTGGCAGGAGGACAACCAACTGGCTGAGAACGACAAGTTTGATCACAAGAGAAAGGAACTGGAGCAGATGTGTAATCCTGTCATCACAAAACAGTACCAGGGAGGATGCACTGGGCCTACCTGCGGAACGGGCTATGACCCCGGCAGACCCACTGGCCCTACCATTGAAGTAGACTCACCTTTTCTGAAGCTGGAAGGTGCTAGGGTGCCTCTAAGGTGAATTTTTAATTTTTTAAATTTTCTTTATTCATTTCATTTTCAAGGAGAGAGAGAGAGAGAGAGAGAGAGAGAGAGAGAGAGAGAGAGAGAGAGAGCACCAGGGCCACCACCTTGTGGGTCTGGCTTATGTGGATCCTGGGGAATTGAACTGGGGGCCTTAGGCACTGGAGGCAGGTGCCTTAACTGCTGAGCCATCTCTCCAGCCCTCTAAGGTGAATTTTATTCCTTTTGTCTTCAAGCATCATCGTTACAATTCTTGAATTGGCTGGATTTGAACCTAATTTACCATCCTTTGGAGTTAGGATGGAGAAGTCTCATGTCATCTTTTCATACACCAACACCTTATCCGAAATCCTGAAATCCATCTTTAGCAAAATGAGGTCCTTCTTTGAACCAACTGATGAATTTAAACGTCTGCTACGTATTTCTAGCCACCCCACCTTTCTCCTTCCTGTGTGGATGGTTATTTGCCACTCTGTAAATTTGTTCCCAAAGTTAAAAAAAAGCAGGTGTTATTTCCAACACCAAATATCATACCTAACCATTTGACTTAGTTTACTAAAGACTGCATAAACTTTTATAATCAGAATTCCAAATGAAAAGCCACTGATGTATAAGCAATGGTCTATGGTCTCTGATCAGGTAACAGCGTTTTTCCCAGACGTGTTTCCTGGCTGAGGAAACCCTTGGGAGAAGTCAGTGCAGGCTTCATGTCTGGGACTTTAATCAAAGAGACTCATTCAAATACCATTTCCTTTGAACAGCCACTGAATTGTTTCATAAATGTCGCCCAGGCAGTGCCCAGGACAGGGCACCCTCACAACTTTCCACTGGTCACAGTCCTAAACCTCTCGCTCTGTCTTTGCGTTCTCAACTTTAGGTCTAGCAATTTCTTGGGGCTGCCCTGGGTGATTCATATCGGTGCCAGCAAGAGTGAAAATTAGCATAGAGAAGCTGGGAGGGCTGCTGTCGGGGTTCCTGGGGCAGCTCTTTCCTAGCCACAGGTACCACAAAAGGAATACTCAGAGGGGACATCTGTCTTCCAGCCCTGCCCATAGAGGGCAAAAGCCCCCACCTCTGTCTCCCTTGCCCACAGGAAAAGCTCAAGGTCAGAATAAACATGGTGCTTTCAAAATGTCACAGGCTCTCACTGTTCCTCCCCAGACCTCAGTCAGAGGCTTTCCCTCTGGGTATTCACTTTCTCTGTTCCAGTGCAATTCTCTGTCCCTAACAACCTGGAGCTAGGGTTTTCTCAAAGGAATGATTAGGATAAAGGGAATAATGCCTGAGTCCCCAGCATGGGGGGGGGGAGGATAAAGAGAATGTAAAATATGAAACCATAAAGCACATATATATGTATATATGCATATATAGTGTATGCATATATGTATATATGTATATGTATATATATTTTTTTCTCTTGTCTTTTTTTTTTTTTTGGTTTTTTTGAGGTAGGGTCTCGCTCTAGCCCAGGCTGACCTGGAATTCACTCTGTAGTCTCAGGGTGGCCTTGAACTCAGGGCGATCCTCCTACCTCTGCCTCTGCCTGGGATTAAAGGCGTGCGCAACCATGCCCGGCTCTTGTCTTTTTTTTTGAGACAGGGTTTCACTCTAGCCCAAGTTGGCTTTGAACTCACTGCAATCTTTCTACCTCATCCCATGTGCTAAGATATAGATATGAGCCACCATGTCAGGTTAGGCTAATATTTAAAATGTGGAGGCTAGGCTGGAGAGATAGCTCAGCGATTAAGGCACTTGCCTCCAGTGCCTAAGGCCCCAGGTTCAATTCCCCAGTACCCACATATGCCAGACCCACAAGGTGGTGGCCCTGGTGCTCTCTCTCTCTATCTCTCTTTCTCTCTTTGTATCTCTCTGCTTGCAAATGAATAAATAAAATATTTTTTAAAAATGTGGCGGCTGACATCTGTAACCTCAGAACTTGAGAGGCTGAGGCAGGAGGATTGCTATGTGTTTCAGGTCAGTCTGGGCTCCATAGCAAGACCTTGTCTCAAACAAACCAAAAACTGTAAAGAATGAAGAGGGGCTGGAGAGATGGCTCAGCCATTCGGGTGATTGCCTGCAAAGCTTAATGACCCAAGTTCAATTCCCTAGTACCCATGTAAAGCCTATTCTTTACCTCAGTTTTTATTTCATTTATGCTTGCTATATCCATAATAAGCTCACTCACTTGAAAGTATGGCTCTTGTTTTCCCTAACAGAACAACCATGTAGTAGGAAACCAGTAGGAAGAATAAGTTGAGAGGAAGATGTTGAGTTCTGTTACGGACACATTAATTTCAAAGGCCTGGTGGATACATAACAGGGGATTTCATTTAGGCAGTCCCAAAAGCATGCAATATTCAGAAATTAGTAGCTGATTCGGGAAGTACTGAAATGGAGGTGAGGACAAAGCCAGCTAGGAATAGTACCCAGAGGTCAAGAGACCAAGACTGATACCCTCATTTCAGGGGCTAGCTGAGGCTGATAAGCCAGTAAAGGAAACTGAGAAAGAATATCCTGATTGTTTCAAGACAAGGTGGAATATCTTTCAGTGAATTTCTGCTAGGGAACCCCCTGATGCCCTCCAAACACTACAGGCCATTGCCAAGGCTCTTGGTTGCCCACCAGAATGAGATGGTAAGACCCTATTGCTGAAGATTTCCAAATGCTTGGGCTGCTGGTCACTGAGAAATCAAGCTGGAGCTGAGCTGGAAGCCTCCTCCCTGTTGACTAGCTGTCAGGATGCTGGAAAGACTTGTGGGGGAGAAAAGTCACCGATGGTCTTAACCAGTAGTGGACCCTGCAAGCTTTGCACTGGCCAGGCAGGCAAAATGTGCCAACTGGTGCAATGGTAACATGTCTGTTATGGGAAACCAACTGTTCTCTGATTGGATTTGAGGCCCTCTCCAGGAGAAGGAATTTTCTGGAAAACCAATCTAAAGCCTATGGCTGGGAGGTCACAAGCCTTAGAAGAGAAATTACTACTATTGTTTAAATATAAGAATATTTAAAATTATTTATTTATTTATTTGTAAGCAGACAGACACACAAACTCGTGCACACACAGATACCTACAGCCATAGCAAATGAATTCCAGATGCATGTGCCACTTGTGCATCTGGCTTCTGGCTTTATGTGGGTACTGGGGAATTGAACTCAGGTTGTTAGGCTTTTCAGGTAAGTGCCTTAACCACTGAGTGATATCTCTCCAGCCCAATTTAAAAAATATTTTATTTATTTATTTGTGTGTGTGTGTATGAGAGACACACACACACACACAGAGAGAGAGAGAGAGAGAGAGAGAGAGAGAGAGAGAGAGAGAGAGAGAATGGACATGCCAGGGCTTCCAGCCACAGCAAACAAACTCCAGGTGTATGCACCACCTTGTGCATCTGGCTTTATGCAGGCAATGGGAATTCAAATCTGGGTCCTTAGGCTTTGCAGGCAAGCACTTTAAGTGCTGAGCCATCTCTACAGCCCCCATTTTTAATAATATATTTTAAATGGATTTTTGTTTATCTGCAAGGAGAGAGAATATTTAATATGTGTTTATATAAATGGATATAATATGCCCACCAAACTTCCCTTTAAACACTCATGCTTATGCCCTATATTAATGCTAATCTCGTTTTTTTTGGTTAGAGAGGCTTCTCTTTTCAGAGGACAGTGACCACATAGGTGACTCAAAACTCATCAAAGTGCTGAGAAAAAGGGAGAGTGGAGCATTCAGCATTAGCTGAGACATTTCCATCACACCCTCCAGGACTCAGGACCTTGGCAGCAGGAGTGGCTCAGGGAATGCTGAGGGGGAAAGAACGTTCGTGCTGCTCTCCCACTGCCATGGGAGCTTCTCTCTGGAGCTAGATCATGAAGAGACTCGACATTCATCAAGGTGCTGAAAGTAAGAGGCTGTTGATCACACAGCCCTTAATGAGCCGTCTTTAGCACCCTGTCCAACGCTCAGGGAACTTTCTGGAAAAGGGACCCAAAAGGGATGTATTAGAGTCAGAAGATGAGGAGGAGGAGGAGTACAGTGGGGCGCTATCCTCTGGACATGAAGTGACCTGTGCATTCACGACCTCACAGTGGAGGTCACCACAACCATAAGTCACGCAGAATATTAAGGACTTCCACATTTTGACATAGACGAGGGAGACGGGCGTGTGTGCACGAGTGCACACACACACACACACACACACACACACACACACACACACAGGATAAGACATCCAAATAGAAGAGGGACTATTTGGAAAGGAGGGGCTTCAGTGGACTAGGGGTGGGGGGAGAGATTAAAAAAAAGGGGCACTGGAAGGGGATGATGATCAAATTACAGTACTAAAATTCTCAATAATTTTTAACATCACGGCACACACATAAAAAAGAATATTCCAAGAGGAAGGAGAGAAATCAGAAGAGACAATGTCCCAGAAGCTGACGGAGATGAGAACTATGAGAAGGTCTCTGTAAACAGTGTCAAGCGTGGTGAGCTTGTGTGTCTGTGAAATCCCTGTGCTTTGGGAAAGCTCACTAACTCAGGATCACGTGAGAAAAGGAGGGCAGGATTGAAGGAAGAGAAAATCCCGAGGAAGGCCAAACTGAAGGATGAGGGAGTTTTATTTAGGATAAGCTATTTAGTTACTCCCCAATACAGTCATGAATCATTTAAAGATGCTTTGAGAAATGTACTAGGTGTACATACAGGGTAAATGTCCTCCTCTGCATTAGGTGCTATAGTTGCTGCACACCAAGGCTGTATGGTATACGTATGTGACGCAGCCTAGTGTTGCTATAGGGCCATAAAGAATAAAGCAACATGAGGTTGAATCAAGCCAAGAAAAATGATATGATCCAAAGACATGCGTGGGCCCTGGAGGCGGAGCTAGGAGGAGGAGGAGCGTTTGCCTAGCAAGGTCCTGAATTTGATCTCCAGCATCAGGAAGGGGAAGAAGGGAAGGAGAGAGGGAGGAAGAGTGTGTTCAAAGCCACAGGATCAGAATTCAGATCTGTCGAGAATCCCAGGAGGATCACTGTGAGTTCAAGGTCAGACTAAGACTACATAGTGAATTCAAGGTCAGCCTGGGCTGGAAGTGAGACCCTACTTCAGGAAAAAGAAAAGCAGATAGGCAAATAAAAAAATAGGCAATTAACTTTCATAAGAAGACAAAGGATTTTTAGCTAGGCATGGTGTCTTACCCTTGTAATTCCATAATAGCATCAGAAGGACTGCTGAAAGTCTAGTGAAACCCTGTCTCAGGGAAGAAGATGGTTACAGCCATGCTACCTGGCACCAGCCAGAGGTTTTCATTCAGCAATCAGGAGGGCTTGAGAACGGAAAGTTGCTTCTGGCTTGGTGTTGTGGTCTGAATGTAAAATGTCCCCTGGAGGCTCATGTGTTTGAACACTTGGTCCCCAACTGGTGGCACTGTCTAGGAAGGTTATGGAACCTTTAGGAGGTGGAGGTTTGCTGGAAGATGTGAGTCACCAAGGGTGGACTTTGAGCCTTGCCCCACTTCCTCGGCTTCCTGACTGTAATGTGACCAGTTCTGCTTCATGCTTTTGCCACCAGGAAACTTCCCCTGGAGACTGCAAGCCAAAAATAGACCCTCTCTTAAATAGCTTCTGTCAGGTATTTGTTCACAGCAATGCAAAAGTAACTTATACCTGGGACCACATTCTTTGTTTTGGGATAGCTATGTGGAATTTTTGAGGTTAGGGAGCACCCCCCAAAATTTATGAGCCCCAAGTTTTGGGTTCTTTCCTAATCTCTAATGAAGAATAATAAAAATGGACTCGAGAAGAACAAATTATGAATTATTAAGTTGATTTGGGGAGAAATTACAAAGTGTGGAGTTGAAGGGGAATTGGGATCTAAGAAGGAAAGCTAGAATGCACTTTTATGTGAAAACATACTCAGGAGAGACTGAAGTTATAGAGAAAAACTGGAATAGAGCTGCCAGCACCTGGGGAGCTAGAAGAAACTTCCCGAGGAAGGAAGAGTAGAAGGGCAGCAAGCACGTGAAAGGTGAAATCTAGGAGAATACACACTGGTGTTTGTTATGTGGAGCGAAGTCAGAGAAGAAACGGAGAGCTTAAGGGGACTGGGATCTGGGAAGGAAGGCCAGAACACGTTTTACGTGGAAAACATATTTCAGAAAGATGGAAGTTCAGGGAGAAACTGGACACGTGAGGGTTCAGGGAAGCAGTGAGGAGTGCTCAGGTTATTTCATCCAGTCTCTCAGAAACCATCTTTATAATATTAATTTGCTCGGAAAGAATACTTTCTTCATTCAAATCAAAGTGTCTGTAGAAAGTACCAATATAATGTGAATTTCTTCTTTCGTTTTTATTTATTTGAGAGATAGAGACAGATGAGAGTATGGGCACACCAGGGCCTGCTGCTCTGCAAAGAACTTCGGATGCATGCATCACTTTGTGTGTCTGGCTTTATGCGGGTACTGGGGAATTGAGCCTGGTCTGTCAGGCTTTGCAAGCACCTTTAACTACTAAACCATCTCTCAAGCCCATTTCTTTTCTTTTCTTTTCTTTTCTTTTCTTTCTTTCTTTCTTTCTTTCTTTCTTCCTTTCTTCCTTCCTTCCTTCCTTTTTTTTTTTTTTTTTTAGACAGGATCACATGTATCCCAGTCTGTCCTTGAACTCTCTCTGTTTTGAAGGATGACCTTGACTCCTTTTCCTTCTTCTTCCAACTCCCCAAAACTGGGTTTGGTTATAGGTATACAACACCATGCTGGGCTCTTGAGCTTTTTTTTTGGTGAATTATTTGTGGTGTGGAGATGGAACCCAGGGCTTTGCAAGCTACGCAAGTGGTGCTCCTCCACTGAGCTGCAGCCCCAGTTCTGGATTTGATCATTATTCATTCAAAATAACTGCTTTGAGTACCTTCTCTGCTCCAGACAGTGCTGGGGCTTTGGAGACAGAGAGCTGCCAAAGAGCTCACTAGGAGATACAAACAAGTATATATATAATCTGTAATGGTTAGTGAGAGGGCTAATCAGGGGGAAGTTCTAGAGCTGTAGAGCAGGCGAACATGCTGACATCTTAGGTCAGTAACCAGGGAAAATGACATGACAGAATGAAGCAAAGGCTGAAAGGAAAAAGCAGGCTGTGTGGTTGGTTGTCTCTGAGGTGATGGTTCATGGGGTATTTGGTGAGTTCAGGCCCTGAGGTGGGACCACCCTAGGCGACAGCAGGAATCTGTGTGGGTGAGTCAGGGGAAGGGTAATAGGAAATGAAGTCAGAAGTGACACAGAGCCAGATCAAAGCTGGGATTTTAGGGACTGATCATGACAATATTTGAGAAATTTCCCCATTAAATGTCACATCATTCTTTGTTCTTTTGGGATAGTCTCCTTAGGTAACTCGGGCAGGTCTTCAACTCACTGTCCTCCTGCCTCACCTCCCACGTGCTGGGATTCCAAGCGTGCACCACCAGGCCCATCTCCTGTCACTGTTTTTCTTGCATTGAAATGTCTTGGTTCATTTTGAGAGAATGTTGTGTCTCAGCCTTGCAGAGGGGTACACTATCCTCCACAAAGTGAATGAGGAGTGTGCTCAGTTGCTCTTTCTTCTGGACAGCAGAGCAAAGGCCAGTCTGAAGAGACACAGAGGGAATATGTGTCTTTGGTCACCTTTTTTTTTTTTTTTTGAGGTAGGGTCATGCTCTAGCCCTGGAATTCGCTATGCAGTCCCAGGCTGGCCTTGAACTCACAGCCATCCTCCTACCTCTGCCTCCCAAGTGCTGGGTTCAAAGGTGTGTGCCACCACACCTGGCTCTTTGGTCACCTTTTATGTGGCTATGTGCATTGCCTTATCTTCCTCCTATCCCCCATCCCCACCTCCCATCTCAGCCCTAAATTCTCAGCCCAGAACCAGGCATGGCGACACATGCCTTTAATCCCAGCACTTGGGATGCTCAGGTAGGACTACAGAGTTCCAGGTTCCAGGGTCACCTGTGCTAGAGTGAGCCCCTACCCGGCGTGGGGGGACAGCACAAATTCTCAGCCCAGGCAGTGTCTGACACTTTTTTTTTTTGGCATTACAAATTACATTGTCTACACTTCCAGGAAAAGTTACCCCACCCTTATGAGCTGTGAGCAATGGCTCAGACCATCAGCTCTTTTTATGGCCAAGCTTTTGTATCCTGACCCATCCCATAACTGTAACGGAAAGAAAAAGATTCATTAACACTTTAGAGGACACACTATGTTTGTCTTTCTGGAACATTACTGAATTTATATTCAAACACATATGTAGATGCTACTATTATAGGACCAGAATGGGGCTGGATCTACAGAACCTCGAAGTTCTTTCTTTCTTTCTTTCCTTCCTTTTTCTTTCTTTCTTTCTTTCTTTCTTCTTTCTTTCTTTCTCTCTCTTTCTTTCTCTCTCTTCTCTTTCTTTCTTTCCTTCCTTCCTTTTTCTTTCTTTCTCTCTCTCTTTTCTTTCTTTCTCTCTCTTCTCTCTCTCTTTTCTTTCTTTCTTTCTTTCTTTCTCTCTCTCTCTTTCTTTTCTTTCTTTCTTTCTTTCTTTCTTCCCCAGGCTGGCCTCAAACTCACAGTGATCCTCTTATCTCTGCCTCCCAAGTACTGGGATTAAAGGTGTGTGCCACCAAGACCAGTTTACATTTGGTTTTCTTTTCCTTCCATCCTCTCTTCCTGTCCCTCCCCTCCTCTTTTCTTTCTTTCTCTCTCCCCAACCCCCACCCTAGGTAGGGCCTCACTGTAGCCCAGGCTGACCTGGAACTCACTATGAAGTCTCAGCTTGGCCTCGAGCTCCCTGTGAATCTCCTACCTCACCTCCCAAGGGCCGGAATCAAAGGTGTGTGCCACCACGCCCGGCTCTTTTCTTTCCTCGCATCCTTCTTCTTTCTCTTCTCTTTTCTTCTCTTCCTTCCTTTCCTTTCTTCCAAGGTAGGGGCTCACTAAAGCCCAGGCTGACTTGAAACTCACTCTTAAGCTCCAGGCTGGCCTTGAACTCAGCCTTCCCCCGCCCCCCAGATGCTGGGGTTAAAGGCCGACCCCACGCACCAGCCTGACATTTGGTTTTGAGTCATCAGAGACCACAGGTGTTTTCTTAAACAGAATATATTTTTGGGTTCATATTGATGCAGGAATTCTGGGTTCAGGGGATCCCCCAGATTTATGAATCCTAAATTTTGGGTTCTTTCCTAATCTTTAATGAAGCATAATATAAAGATGGATTCAAGAAGAACAAAGTTTATTTGGGGAGAAATTACAAGTTGTGGAGTAATTTATTTAAAGGGAATTGGAATGTGGGAAGGTAGGCATAACACGTTTTTATGTAGAAAACATATTTGAGAAAGACGGAAGGTGAAAACTGGAGTACATCAGCTGTGGAGGGTGTGCAGAGCCGGAGAAACTGAAGCTCAGAGTGAAGCTGCGGAGGGTGGGGAGCTCGGCCTGCCATGGAGAGAGGTTAGGGGAAGTCAGAGGGGGCACCCACGTGGTAAACCCACCTGGCAGGGTGGGATGTGGACCCAAAACTCCCGTGGGATTCCAGGCCACACAGATGAGGAGCTGGGAGCAGGCTCTCAGGAAGGGAAGAAGCCAGGGAAGAGAGGAAAGACCAGATCGGTCAGAAAAGGGGGTGCTGGGTCCCCGAGGCCACCGCACTTAGCATGCTAGACCGTGGGCAGCCCTGGCATGTAGCTGAGTCTCAGTCAGACCCAGAGGTTTGTTCTGTCAGGAGTTTTCATTCTTGTGTCCTGATGCCTTCTTTGCCTCAGTCCCTGAATGAACTGCTTGAATAAGCTGGCTTTCTCCCAATCTGTCTCAATAGTGAACTCCTGGAACAGCTTGGCAAACTATTAAATTAGCTGGGTTTAAGCTGGGCCTGGTGGCACACACCTTTAATCCCAGCACTCCGGAGGCTGAGGGAGAAGGATCACTGAGTTCAAGGCCGATCTAGGGCTACAGAGTGAGTTTCTGGGTCAGCCTGGATTTAGAGTGAGACCCTGCCTCAAACAAAATAAAACAAAACAACAACAAAAGAAACTATCCAGGTCAGGTCAGCCTGGGCTAGAGTGAGACCCTACCTCGAAAAACCAAAAATAAAAAAAAAAAAAAAAAAAAGAGAAACTATTTGGGTTGTAAAATGTAGTGGAAATAAGTATCTCTGAAGAGATCACTCCAACTCCAGTATGAGTAGAAGAGGAGTTTATTACCTGGGGTCTGGAGTGGGATTTCTCCCCAAAAAGCTCTGGCCAAGAGTGAAGTTTTTCTTTCATTTTCATACATTCTGTAGCAGCGGTGGCCGGGTTAAGCAATTACAGCAGCGTTTACAAAAGCAAAACGTTACAGTCAGCTGTGTGTGGTTTACATGATTCAAACTAACTTTTAAAACATGAGTAACCTTCAAAACACTATGTCAGTCATTCCTGCATGCCCTGACTGTTACCATGGCTACTGTTACTAATTTAGTATAAACTATCTTTTGCTGTCATACCTTCCAGGACCTCTCTTAGCAAGGTTCTCCTCTGAACCTTTCCAGCTGCTGAGCTTCCAGCGGTGAACACTTTCAGCAGCTTTACTGACACCCTCATAAATTTCACTACTTAAATTTCCCTTCTGTCACAAAAAACCACACAGGTTTCTAGCCTGGCATTGTGGTGCATGCCTTGAATCCCAGCACTGAGTTCAAGACTACATAGTGAATTCCAGGTCAGCCTGGGCTAGAGTGAGACCCTACCTCCCAAAACAAAACAAAACAAAACAAAAAAACCAAAAACCAAAACAAAACAAAAAAACCCCTAAAACAAAAACAAAAACAAAAACCTACAAGTTTCTGTTGATGACTTTTTTCTTTCTTTCCAGACTTGACTTAAGCCCTGAAGGCCATGTGAGAAAGGGTGACTTTCTGTAGCTCTTCCCTTCAGAGTAGCCCCTGTGTCCCACCCAGAAAAAGGCATCACACGTGGGTGCTGCATCTGCTTCTAGTGTCTGAAAGTTCTTTGGGACGGGAACTTGTTACTGCTGCTCTTGGTCTCTCACATGGTACCCATGAGGACGCCTTCCTTCATTGGCTCCTTTTCCTCCTAGACCTGCCTTCAGCAGCGTGGCAGGCTGGTCAAGCACCCCGCTCAGACACTTCTAATGTTTTCACGGGTATCAGGCAAGAAGGGAGACCTGGATTCCATTTGCTGAGGAAGGCTTTGCTGTAGAAGGTAAATTTGGGTGTGGAAGCTGTGTTCAATTTAAATGTAATTCAGCTCAATTAAAAGAGAGGAAGAGGAGGCTTGGCTAATGTCCCTTTTCTTTTGCCAAATGAAACAGTACTCAGGATGGAGACTCAAGAATATCTCTTTGGAACACCCCACACTCACCATAATGAACACATCTTAAATGCTAGACCACAGTAACAAAATCCTTGATAGTGAGCACCCTACGCCCACTCCAGTCAGCCATCGACCCTTGTCTCCACTAACACAAATTTTATGGTCTAGTCTTTACATGAATCGCTTTGTGAAGATGATAGCAAATGTAATCGTCCCAGACAGCTGCAATTATCTAAATGTCTCCCTATTAGCCATTTGAATGGCTAAAGCCTTATAATCAAATCAGAGTGAATGCTAATTGAAATCTAATGAGCTTACATCCATGTAATTAGGTATCAGAATTTGATTCCAATATTGTTAAATTACAGATGGGGCCCATCAAGTCACACTAAAAATAAGTATTGTAACCTTAATGCCAAAAAAGATGTATTCTTCCAATAAACAGATCTTACCGTTTGTAGTGTGCTACCGCCACCTACTGGGACATCGTGGAACGTTGGCTAAATATTCCCTGCTAACACAGAAGCTGGTAAATGAATACTGAATCACTTCGAGCAGCCTGAGCACACGTGGAGTTTACCAAAGGCACTGGGCTAAGTGGTCACATCGATTGTCTCTTTCCACCCTCATGACGGTCATCTGGGAGACGCCACTATTACCTCCTGTTTCTTGTTTTGTTTTGAGGTAGGGTCTCCCTCTAGCCCTGGCTATCTGAAATCCACTGTGTAGTCCCAGGCTGGCCTTGAACTCACAGCGATCCTCCTACCTCTGCCTCCCAAGTGCTGGGATTAAAGATGTGCGCCACACACCCGGCTTACTATTACCTCTTTTTATAGCTGGAGATATTGAGAACCTGATCTGGGTCACTCAGGGAGTAGCTGGCAAAGCAGGGACCCTCAACTGCCTGGTTTCTTGTGTCTACAGCTTTGCTCCATGTAGCAGCACCTCCTTCCCTCCCCTTCCTTCTGTCCATCCATCCATTCACGTCCACATTGCTGTTACAACAAACTACCAGAAATAGCTACTAGCTGTTGGTCTGTTCAAAAGGCTGGAAGTCCAAACTTGAGAGTCACTGGGCTGAAGTCAAGGTGGGAGCCAGACAGTGCTCTGTCTGGAGGCTCGGTAGAACACATTTCCTATCTTTGCTCAACCTTCTCAAGGGCCAGCATATCTAGCCTCACTCCCCCATCTCCAAAGCCGCATGAGGCTCACACTGCCCACCTCTCTCTCTTCTGCCTCCCTCACTCAGCTCTGAGGACCCTTGTGATTGCACTGGGCCCATCTGGATCATTTAGCATAGTCTCTCAAACTCAGGATCATCAGATTAGAGACCCGAGTTCCATCTGCACCCTTTATTCTCCCTGGCCATGCAACCTAACATAGACAGGCTCTGGGAATCAGGACGCAGATACTGGGGGAGGGGCGGAGCACTGCTCTTGGTTCTAGGATTGCTGGCGTTGAAATGATCTTTTATTATCACTTCAGATGAGCATAAGCTTTGTTAAATGTTTCACATGAATTTTCTCTGCCTTTCCTATCAATCATGGTGTAGTAATTACTCTTGTATCACTGTGATAAAATACTTGAAATAAACAACTTAAAGGAAGAAATTTATTTATTTATTTTTATTTTTTGTTTTTTTGAGGTGGAGTCTTGCTCTAGTCCAGGCTGACCTGAAATTCACTATGTAGCCTCAGGGTGGCCTTGAACTCAAGATGATCCTCCTACCTCTGCCTCTCGAGTGCTGGGATTAAAGGTGTGCGCCACCACGCCTGGCAGAAATATTTATTAATGAACAGGGGAGGGTGGGTTGAAAGGGCACCATCACTCCTGGCTAGTTTTGAACTGATTGGTCCTTCTTTGCTGGTCATTGTCTCTCCACCCGGAATGGACAGATGGTGAAGGTTACACAGGAATAAAACTAACAAACTCCACGTTCTTGGTGGCAGCAGGTTTGCCAACCAAGAGAACATGAAGGTATTACAGCCCTCAATCCGTGGCAGGCTTCAGGATACCAGTCAAGAGGCTCTGAAACAGTAACCAGGACCCCCAGAACAGCAAGCAGGTCTCATTGGAGTGGGAGACAGAGGCTGCAGGAGCAGATGCTGCCCAGGCAGTGGGTCCCACCAGGTCTCTCTCCAAGGCAGGAGAGTCCAGGCTTGGAGAGCAGCAGGTTCCCACAGAGACAGGAACCAGTTCAGCACCAGCATCCTGAGCTCAGGTAGCCCTAGGGGCCAGAAGCAAGCATCTGGCTCCCAAGGTAGGGCAGGTCTTTATTCTTTGAGGAAGACATATCTCTTGGGAGTCTAGGAGATCTGTGTGTGGAAGAACTGAGTGAGGGGCAGGAGAGATTGCTCAGTGGTTAAGGTGCTTGCCTGCAAAGCCTAATTACCAGGGTTTGATTTCCCAGTACCCACATAAAACCAGATGCACAATATAGCACATGCATCTGGAGTTTATTTGCAGTGGCTAGAGGCCCTGGTGCACCCATTCTCTCTGTCTCTCTTCTCTCTCTCTGCTTGCAAGTAAGTAAATTATATATAAGTAATAATTATAATAATAAATTATAATATATTATATTATAATATAATAATTATACATATAATTTACACACACACATATATATGTATATATATATGTTGGTACACCTTTAATCCTAGAATTTGGGAGACAGGGGTAGGAGGATTGCTGTGAGTTTGGGGCTACCTGAGGCTACATAAGTGAATTCCAGGTCAGCCTGGGCTAGAGTGAAACCCTACCTCGAAACAACCCTCCCCCAAAAATATATATATAAATAACTGAGTGAGGGAGTTTATACAGATATAGGCAGACCCTGATTATTCATGCAAATTAGATGAAGTCATTAGACCTATCAAAAGAGCCTATCAGCCTGCCAAGACTGTGGCAGTTTGAATGTATGGCCCCATAGACTAAGGTGTTTTATTAAAACTGAATTTGTAGTTTCAGCCCCTAGCAGGCAGACTCCTGCTACAGGGGGCGTGTCACTGGGGGCACATCTGAGTTTCAGCCCAAAGGTATCCAGAGAGGCTTGGGCTCTGATAGGGTCCCCACTTGCTCTTTTTGGTGTTTGCTGGCTGCTGGTGGTTTCTCTCTCTGCTTGGATTTACGAATAGGAGTGAGCTTCTTCCGCCATTGATGGAACTTCCCCTGGATCTGTAAGCCTGAAATAAATCCCTTCCTCCTGTAAGCTGTGTCTGGCTTGGATGTTCATCCCAGCAGTGTGAAACTGTCTATTACAAGACCCCAAATTGGGAGGACTCAATTTTGAGTTTCTTCTTTGGAGAAAGTATAATGCAATTTGTTAGGTAACAGAAAGTGTGAGGCTGGGGACCAACCTTGCATACCAGGACAGTGTGGGATTGAACTAAAACAAAACCCTGGCAGTGCAGCAGCCTCTGACACAAAGAATGTTCATAAGACGAGAGATGAACAAAGACAGAAAAACAGATTCTTTATCCAACAATAAAGATGGGGTCCTTACTACTTCCCTGCCTTGTTGTGGGCGTTAGGTAACCAGTAACAAAGTTTCTGTATCCTGAAGCTACCAAACTAGAGGGAGTGAAAGACAAGAGACAAGTTAATATACAAGATAACATCATGAAAGCATGAGGACCTGAGTTTGGGTCTCCAGCACCCATGTGAAATGCCTCTTGTGGTGGAACACCCCTACAAATCTTGTGCTAGGGAGGCAGAGCAGAGGATCCAGAGTCTTGCTGGCTGGCTTGTCTAGCCTCATCTGTGACACCCAGGTTCAGTGGGAGTCAAGTGTCTTGGGGAGTACAGTGGAGAATGGCTAAGACACCCACTGACCTCTGGCCTTATGCACACGTGCACCCACACACATACGAGCAAGTGTACATCCATGCACACCACAAGCTGATACACACTCAACATGCTTTAACAATACTTCTGTGTATTACTACGGCTTCACTAACTCTTCACTGACCTGCATGGCCATCCCATTGCTGCCCGATTCTCCTTGTTCTCTAGCCTAGGCTGACCTGGAATTCACTATGCAGTCTCAGGGTGGCCTCGAACTCATGGCGATCCTCCTACCTCTGCCTCCCGAGTGCTGGGATTAAAGGTGTGCACCCCCCCCATGGGGCTCCTTGATCTTTTGTTTTGCTTTGCCTGGTGATAGAATGCCTAGAGGTTTAGTATTGTCACTGCAGAAATCAAATGAGTCTAGAGGTTATTTGGTTTTAATTATCATTCACTGAAACAATCAATGTAGAGGATTGAGTCATTCAAATGGCTAATGGTAGGACATTTAGGTAATTACAACTGTTGAATGTTCTCTCTTCTGCTAATTGTTTTTATTGACCAAGATTTATGCTAAGGTCTTGAAGTTATTGAAGCTGTGGATATCATAGACAAGCCTTTTTTTCCTCTCACTCTAGCCCAGGCTGACCTGGAACACACTCTATAGTCCCAGGCTGCCCTTGAACTCACAGTGATCCTCCTACCTCTGCCTCCTGAGTGCTGGGATTAAAGGTGTGCACCACCATACCCAGCTATAAACCAGCATTAAAAAACTTTTTATCAATAGCTTCCATAATTATGACAATAAACCATTATGATTTTCTCCCCACCCTCCCTCATATCTCTTCCTCCTCTCAATTAGTCTCTGTTTTGTTTCAATGTCATCATCTTTTCCTCCCATTACATGTAGGTATTATCAGGCACTGAGAAGTCATGAATATCAAGGCCATTCTGTGTCTGGAAGTTTGCGTTGTAAGCAGTCCTACCCTTCCTTTGGCTCTTACAATCTTTCCACCACCTCTTCCACAATAGACCCTGAGCCTCGGGAAGTGTGATAGAGATGTCCCAGTGCTGAACACTCCACTGTCATTTCTTCTCAGCACTATTATGTCTTTTGAGTTATCTCAGTGGTCACCGCCATCTGAAAAAGAGAAGCTTCTCCAAACAAGCCTGAGAGTAGCATTATTGTATGGACATTATATGGGCATGAACATTAAAAAAAAGCACTTATAAGGCAGGTTGATGGGTATATATGTATTTAGCCAGACAACAGCAGGCATTACTCCCCAGGGCTCATAACTTCCCCCACCATGGGCTTAAAATTTTTTTTGTTAATAATTAGATACATTGTATAAGCAATGTGATGGTACCTCCTTTCCCGCCTCCTGGCCCCCAACCCACTGAGGGCCTTCCTCAGTGGGATTGCTGGAACAGTCCATGGGATGGGGGTTAAGAATTGTACAAGCAGCAGCCAGTTTTTTCCTTTGTGTGCTCTTGGGGGGCAACATCTCTTGATATTCTCTCCGACCGTGACTCTTACAATCTTTCTGCCCCCTCTTCTTCTAAGTTCCCTGAATCATGGTGGGTGAGTTTTAAGTCTGCTTTACTGTTGAGATCTTAAGAATCTCTGGGTTTCTGCTTCGGGCTATGTTGGGAATCCATGGTATCTGTTTCCATTACCCTTTTGACTAGGTCTTTAGTACCAGGCATGTATTCCCTTCCATGGAGCAGGTCTCTAGTCCAATTAGAGAGCAATTGGTTTCCCCCACAATAGATGTGCCACTATTGCACCAGTTGGCACATTTGGCCTGGCATTAGCCAGCATTTTTTTTTCAGCTTCCCTCAGATCCAAAGTATCAACACTCATTAGGCCAGCAGTTTTTTTAAAAAAAATTATTATTTGCAAGGAAAGAGAGAGAGACAGAGACAGAGAGAAAGAGAGAGAGAGACTGGGCACACCAGGCCCTCTTGCCTCTGCCAACAAACTCCAGATGCATGCTCCACTTTGTGCATCTGGCTTTCTGTGGGTGCTGGGAATTGAACCTGGTGGTTAGGCTTTGCAGACAAGCACCTTAACCACTAAGCAATCTCTCCAGCCCTAGGCCATCATTTTTAAAAGACGTGGTAGAGGGAAATCTGGGCCTTCAGGATGGTTCTACTTTTTATTTGTTCACAATTACTTAATGCCAGGTTTCCAAAGCGTGATGTAAGCAGGTGATCTGTGGCCATCCTGACAAGCATGTGTTTTTGGTCACAGTTGCCGTAACTGTCACAGTGTAAAATAAGAAATAAGACTTGAGGTGTAGTACAGGGGCCGCTGTGCTTGAGGACACACATGCTCACACATAAAACATAAAATAGAATATGAATTATTCTAAAAGGAAATTTTCCGAGTGTAGTATTTTGCTTGGCTTTGTAATTTGATCTCTTAAATTTTTCTCTTCTTTCTTTCTTTGTCAGGCTTTGTAAGCAGGTGCCTTAAACCATTGAGCCTGGCATACTGCTTATTTATGTTCATATTTTTTCTTCCAGGGAGTTTCACATAAGTGAAGTGGAACTCAACATACTTAGACTCACCAGCTTAAATACCCTTCTTAGCAAAGGGTTTGGGCTTCAACTGATGAGGAAGTCAATGGGAAATGTATGAAAGAAATTAATAGAAGATAAGGGTTATTTTGTTAAGTGTTGCTTATACAGACTCATCTTGGTATGGCATCTCAGGTAAGACGGTCATTCTCGTCTTGGTACCAAGTGTTACCTCCCTCAAAGGAAAACCCACGCCTGGTGTTTCTGCAGATGAGGGGAATGGCTAAGGACTCCCTTTACATTTATTGTTTCAAAGTAACCCTTAATCAAAGTGCGTGTCTTAGCACTGCATTCCCGATGTTCTTCAGGATCCTCGCCCCACTTTATTTATTTATTTTTTTTATTGTCCATAATGAGTTACAACATTTAGTGGGCAAACAATGAGTTGTTATCCGCAATTCCCCACTGCCCTCCCCTCCCCACTCCGCTGGATAACCTCCTCCATGGGTCGTCTGGATCAGTCCTTGTGACAGGGGACCATGGATAGCCTAGTATTCAGCCAGGTTCTCCTGGCCATGCCTCTGGGTAATCTCCCCCACCACAGCTCTCACAATCTTTCCGCCCCCTCTTCTGCTCAGTTCTCTGAGTCGTGGTGGATGAGTATTAAGGCTGCTTTCAGGTTGTGAGCTTAGGGGTCTTTGTGTCGAAAATCATTGGTTTCTGTCTCACTGGCTTATCCTGTGTTGATTTAATGGCTGTGGCTGTGGGTCCCTCGTTCATCCCGACATTCTCTGTGGGGTTCCATATGGATCCTCCATGGTATGACTGTGGTGGCTCTTCTTTTGCCAGAATCTCAGCTATCGGCTTACAGTTGGTTGGTAGGGTTAGATGGGCCCCAGCACTCTCGCTGCATCCTGAAAAATACAAACACAATCTCCATCGGAGAGTGAGATCAGTGTAGGTTAACAAATATACACAATTCTGGTTTACCTAGATTCTATTTTTAGTAGCCTCCCCGTAAATCGCTCCCATAGTGCAACTTGTCTTGGGAGCCCAAGAGTACGGGATTTGGTGCCTATCGCCCTGAATCCCCAGTTCCAGACAAGGGATCTCCCTCACTAAGTGGAAAATTGGCCGAATTTGAAAGCTGTTGATTGTCTCCCCTAGGCCCAGGCTCCTCCATTACACATGTGCTCCTTTCTTGGTTCGCTGTTCTCTCCCAGTAGGAGGTGTAGTCAGCCTACTCATGGCAGCAGACTGTGTTTCATGCCAGTGGTCTCCTTTTTTCCCTTCCCCCTCATGTATTGTTACTGAGGGGGCCATGTCTCTGGATATTCTCCTCCACCATGATGCTTACAATCTTTCCGCCCCCTCTTCCATTCAGTTCCCTGAGTCATGGTGGGTGAGTTTTAAGTCTACTTTATTGTTGAGCTCTTAAGTATCTCTTGATCTTTGCCCTGGGTTGTGTTGGGTATCACTGGTGTCTGTCTCCATTGACCTTTCATGGGTTATCAGACTTTTTGTGTCATGTAGTTATTATATCCTTTCATATGGACCTTAAAAATTTATTTATTTGTATGTATGCACATGTATCTGTATGTATGTGTGTGGGGTGCCCACATGCCATGACACATACGTGGAGGCTGTGCCCCACTTTCTATGACATAGGGCTTCTTTCTGCTGCACAGGAGTCTGGCCCACCAGCTTTGGATTTTCCTAACTCACCTTCCATTCTTACAGTCACCCATGTGTCATTTTGCATTTGAATCCCATGGGTGCTGGGGGAGTTGAACCTGGGCCAGCAGGCTATTCAAGTTAGTGCCTTTAACCACAGAAACATCTCCCCAGCCCCAGAATTTGAAAAAAATAGCCTGAAAACTAAGGCATTTAATAATGGAATGCTATTTAAAAACCTCAATCACTAGACAGTTGTATTTTCTAGGGTTTTTTCCAAGCAAGTGGCTTTAATGACTGAGCCAGCTCCTCAGCTTATATTCTAGTTATTGTTGTTGTTTTTTATATTTGCTTTGTTTTTCGAGGTAGGCTAGCCCAGGCTGATCTGGAATCCCCTCTGTAGTTCTTAGCTGGCCTTGAACTCACTTCAGTCCTCCTACCTCTGCTGGGATTAAAGGTGTGGGGCATCATGCCTGGTAGTTTTTTTTTTTTAATTACCAATCTGATAGAGCATACCAAGTTATTTTTATTTGATTAATTGTGAAGGAAGTTTAGTATCATTTATGTTTCATAGCAATTTGTAGTGTGTGTGTGTGTGTGTGTGTGTGTGAGAGAGAGAGAGAGAGAGAGAGAGAGAGAGAGAGAAAGAGAGAGAGAAAGAGAGAGTTGCTTGTTCATACTCTGCCCAGAGCTCTTTTGAGTTGCTTTCTTTTCCTGACTGATTTGAAGGTAATAAGAAATTTTCGTTTTGAGAGAACTTTTTGGTTCTCATTTTAAATCAACTCTTTTCCTTGCCTGCCCCAGAAACACGTTCTCTCTGATTCATCTGTGTTAAGAGCTTCCAGGCCATTTAGTTAATGAAACCTTTTCCTGCTGAAGAGGGCTTGGCCTGTGACCATCGGGAGGATAATAACACCCTATTTCCGTTTCCTTCAGAGCCACCATCCTCTTTCTCACATTAATTGCTTTGTGTTTTCCCTGAGTGATGTCGTTGACCTTATATTTTTCATGTAGTCTTTTTTTCCTTACTAAAACCCAGCTGTATTTTATTAGAAAACTAATTCCTTTGGTTTGGGGAATCATTGCATAAGGTAAGTCTATTGCATTAGCTTTCAAGACCCGTCTAGTTTTTCTCTTAACCAGCTCTGAAGTCCACCTGTGCAAAGTGATTTTTGGAGTCTCAGGATGAGGCTCTCACAGCTATCATTTCCTTGCCAGGCTAAGAAGACCTTCCCACACTCCACGTTAGCTTCATGTCGGGAGTCTGAGAGGCCAATGGCGGGCTGTC
Source organism: Zapus hudsonius (assembly GCA_004024765.1). NCBI lineage: Eukaryota > Metazoa > Chordata > Mammalia > Rodentia > Dipodidae > Zapus > Zapus hudsonius. Next base: position 5,814 of record PVHP010021089.1, on the reverse strand, counting down.
AGGTGGTGCCCTGCCCAGAGGCATCAGCAGTGACCTGTGGGCTGGATTGAGAAATTAATGAAGCCCTGTGGGATCCTTCAGAAAGAAGGGTTGACATAAATGGGAGGTTCCCAGGGGAGCAGAGAGTCAACCAAGGATGAAAAAATGCGGTCACAGCTGCCATGGCCTGTGAGGAACGGGAGGGTGGAGTGATGACAACACACAGACTCCCCAGAGAAGGCTTCACGATATACCGCATTGTTTCCTTGGTCTTCGCATTGATTTTCAGACCACACACTCACTTCGAGCCCAGCTGATGGCTCTGGGGAGAGGGTGAGTGGCACCCTTGTTGTCACTCTGGGAACAAACCAGGCTCTCTTGGTCTTTCTCAGCTCCCAGCTGGCCAACAAGCTTCTTTTGGAGATGGACTGTGTTGTACTAACTTGTCCTGAAGAGACACGATTAAATGTCTATTCACCCCAGATGGGGCACCAATGACAGACCAAAGCGTGGATTCCACCTGTTTCGCTTGGTGAACCAGTGGGTTTATTGGGCTTACTTATCGGCACATGGGTGACCCCCAAAAAGCTGCCTTACTGAAAAGTCCCACCTTAGCATGGATGATGGATGACAGCGTCTCCATAGCTGCCTAGAGGGAGTTCCCCTTGTCCCCTGGAACCCCAGTTCAGTTAACTTTCCTTCTACAGACTCTAGCTTCTAAGACTATGTGCTGCTGGGGAAGAATTCCAGCTGGGAGTAGGGACGACCCTCCTCCATGTCCCTTCCAATGAGGGAATGTCTGTCGGGAGGCCTGACCTCAATGAAGGTCTCTTGTGTCTCCTGGAGGTATCACAACCTCTGTGGTTAAGATGATGGCTATAATGCTGGACGCCGTCTACAATAAACTGTGTCTACACGACCTCTGCATCCGGAGGAGGCAAGCCAACAAGAATTGTTCCTTCCATGCCTTTGACAATGAAGAGGATGAAGTCTTATATTTTGTTTAGTTGTTTTTCATTTTGAGTAATGGTCAGAGTCTCACTCTAGCCCAGGCTAGCCTCAAACTCATGGCAATCCTCTTGCCTCAGCCTCCCAGGTTCTGGGATTACAGGCATGAGCCACTGTGCCTGGTTTCATGTCTAAAAGTGAGCATGACAGCATTCCGCCAGCTCCCAGCTCCCCTTCCAAAGGGAGAGGCCACCCGCTCACCCATGTGGCTCCTGTGTGTGGTTACTTAGGCTGCTGGACCATCAAAGACTTTCCCTTGGATCCATTCACAACCTTTTATGATGGTCTGAATAATGCTGAGGCTTTGAGTTGGCAGGGCCTATTTTCAGGGTCTTCTACTTATTTGTTTGAGAGAGAGGAGAGAGAGGGAGTGTGGGCATGCCAGGGCCTTCTGCCACTGCAAACAAACTTCAAATGCATGTGCCATTTTGTGCATCTGGCTTTACATGGATTTACATGTGGGAATCAAACCCAGGCCATCAGGCTTTGCAAGCAAGTGCATTTAACCACTGAGCAATCTCTCCAGCCCCTCTGTTCTTTTATTTTATTTAGATAGGGTTTCATGTAGCCCAGGCTAACCTTAAACTCACTACATAGCTGAGGAGGATGATCTTAAACCTCTGAGCCTCTTGCCTCCACTTTCTGAGTATTGAGTCACAGGGTTTATGTGGTGATCAAACCCAGGGCTTCACGCATGCTAAGCAATCACTCTATCAACTGAGCTATAGCCTGCTCCTTCTCTTCCCTCCCTCCCCTCTTCCTTTCTTCCCTTTTAAAATTTGTTATTAAAATATTTTATTTATTTGCTGGAGAGAGAGATAGGGGCAGATATGGAGAGAGTATGGGTGTATCAGGCCCTCCCACCACTGCAAACAAACTCTAGATGCATGTACCACTTTGTGCATCTGGATTTACATAGGTACTGGGGAATTGAACCTGGCTGTCAGGCTTTGCAAGAAAATGCCTTCAACTGCCGAGCCATCTCCCCAACATCCCCTTTTTTTCTTGAGACAGTGTCTCCCTATGTAGTCCAGGCTGGCCTAGAATTTACTATAACCCAGGCTGGCCTCAAATTTGTGATCCTCCTGCCTGAGCTATCAGAGCCAAGCACTGAGAGCTCATGCTGCCCGTCTGACTTATATTGGCCACCTGTTCTTGTTTGGCTTCCCTGGGCCTCACTGTGCCGGTTACACTTGTGTGCAGCTGGAGACAGGTCATCTCATACACGCTCCATATCTGTGTGATAGAAATGTGGGGTATCAAAGCTCAAGCGAGTGCCTTTAACACTGCTTTAAGAATTATTTTATTTATTTGTAAGCATCTGTCTCAGCTTAGGTCATTATATATTTATACACGTATGTAAGATTCTATATACTGAAGTGTATGTGTGACATCATATTGGAGATTTGAGAGGCTTTCAAGGGCAATTGATTATACTATACTTGATTTTTGCATTACATTCTATTTTTAGAACCCAAACCTTATCAGCTGCAATTCTATGATTGAAAATGATTTTAAATGCTTAGTGACCATTTGGATTTCTTCCTCCGTGGATTGTCTATTCAGGCTCTTTTTCTTTACTAAGCTGTTCCTGAATTTGGAAAGCAGTAAGCCCATTCACATATGCACAAAGGAAATCAAAATTTTATTTCCCTGTTGGAGCACGGAGCTTACTGCTTTCTGTATCGTTAGTGGCTTGCTTTGCCTAAATAATCCCTAAAATTGCCCACTGCTCAGGAGCGCCAGCTTTCTCCAGCCGAGTTTTCTCCTGCCTCAATTCTAAAGTCATGTCAGTCCTACCCTCCATCTCTTTTAGACCCTTTTTCTTTTTTGGTAAAATTTAATTTGCTGACTTTAGTTGGTTTTTCTTTCCTTAATATATACACCTGTCTTTACATAAGCGCTTTGCAAAATCAGATCTTTTGACTCTCACCTTTGATTGCTACAATAACTATCCCACGAATCCAGTGACTTTACCTGTCAGTCTTTCCTACAGATGCCAACCAGCCTGCTGAAAACACTTGCTTCCTTGCACCATTGTCCTGTCCAAAATCTTCCAAGAGATTTTTTTAGGTTTGTTTAGTAGCTGTGAGATCTAGATATACTGCATCCTGAAATAGGACTGGATTGTTTTTGTATGGTCAGTTCAGGGGATGTGCTGAGTCAGGAAGGAGATAATCATGACCTTGGAGGTTGAAGTGGTGGAGAAGCACATGGTCTATTTACTGTTACAACCAAGCTTGAAGAAGTTTGAACAGAGTGTGGTCTTAATGAATGTCAGGTGCTAATTGCAGGATTCTCTTTATGTGTGGCCATTGCTTCCAGGGGCTTCACTCCTCTCAAATGTTAGTCCTCATTGGAAATTGGAGTAGATTCTCCTTTTTTCCAAGGTTTTTCAATGCATGCTTGCCAACGGGATATGTGCAAGGAGGTTGCAGGTCTCCCAGGCACATAACTGTAAGACTCTGCAACGGGTCGGCAGTGCTAGAGTTATTGTGGGCTTCCTGGAAAATCCAGTAGACCAAATGAGCCCTCATAACTCCCAATCTGGACTTTAAGGGCTGAGCCATTAACTCTATTTAGTAGCCTCACCGTGCCAGTAAAGTGACTGGAGAAAGATGTAGGATGGATGCTCTAGGGGAGGAAAGGGTTTCTTAACTGCTTGGGATTCCCAGCAAGGCCTGAAAACAAGAGTCAAAGACAGAATTACAAGACAAAAGTGTACAGATTTATTTATTTGATATATGTTTTATATGACTTAGGAGCCTTCATAAGGAAGTGAAGACCTCCCTCCCAAAAAAGCCCCAGATAAGTCTGAGGTTTTTATACTAGGTTGGGTGAAGCATGAAGAGTCATTGGAAAATGTAATGCAAGAGGTTATGACTTGAGAGTGGTAAACAGAAGGAATTCACTCTCAGCAGATAAGGAGACCAGGATGTGCCTCTCCCCAAGGACTATGATGGATACCTCTTTCATGGTATAGTCTGACCTACTCCAGCAGAGCAAGAGGGAGGAAAGGCTTACAGAATCCAGGGGAAACACCATCAATGGCAGAAAAAGCTGACTCAGTTCCATAGATCCAAGCAGAGAGACACTGCCAAATAGCCAGCAAATTGGAACAACCAGAGATGAACTTCTCTGAACACACCCTTAAGGGCTGGACTTAAGATCTGTCTTCAGTGACACGCCCTTCCTCAGCAAGGGTCCATCCACTGGGGACTCAAGTTGCAAGTTCACTCTTAACAAACAACTGTCTGAGTCTAGGGGACCATACATTCAATCCACCACAGCTAGCTAGATTCCCTGACACAGGTCCTTTGTCTGCTGTGGCTTCCATAGGCCATTTTGCTATTCCATTTCCTTGCCTGGGCCTGGAAGTCCTGTTAGGATTTGCTCTGAGCAGCAGACTCTATGGGAGCAGCTTAAGGTTCTAGGCAGTTTTCTCTTCTCCGATTTCCAGGCTCAGAAAACCAAATCTTAGGAGGTTAAATTGCTTGGACATGGGTAAGGAAGACCGAGATGAGTACTAAGATATACAGGATCCCTTGCCACAAGGACTAATACAGACAGCCCACAAAGGAGGATATACAACTGATCAGGGATGGGGAGGGGGGGAAGTGGGGAATTTGGGATAACAATGCATGGTTTGCCCACTAAATAATGTAACTCATTATGGATAATAAATATTAAAAAAAATTGCTTGGACAAAACACCCAACCAAAAGCAGTATATCTAGGGAAGGAAAATCTTATTTTGGTTTACAGTCTTGAGGGGCAGTTTCATCACAGCAGGGAAAGCATGGCAGAGCAGAGGCTGGGCACCACATCTTGTCACATCAGCCAGGTGATAGCAGCAAGAGTGTTGAGCTCATGACTACCTAGTAGACCTGGAATAATAGACCTCAAGGTCCATACCTAGTGACATACCTCCTCCAGTAAGGCTCCACCTCCCATAGGCTCTACCTGGGGATTGAATATGAGGCTTAAATCACAAATACATGGGGCTATGGGGAAATTTTCACATTAAAGAGACCACAATTGGCATTCAAAGTCTTGAACAGATCCTAAAGTACCTTTTTCAGTTTCTCTCTCACAACGAGTTTTGACATGGGTCATACTGGCTAGTTTATTGCACCCAGACCATCTTCAGCCTCCTAGAGTTGCTCCCCACATGCATTATACTTGGAATGCCTCTTCTCCTTCTCAATTTATCTAGATCCCTCTGGGTTCTAGAACAACTTTTTTGTGTGTGATTTTAAAATGGATATGTGTTTCATATAGATAATTTGAAAAACATGCTAAATCATGGAAGAAAAAAACCTCCAACCCCTGTCCCACCTCCTCTTCTCTCCTTTCCTTTCCTGTATGTGAACTCCAGATGCATGTGCCACTTTATGCATCTGGCTTTATCTGGGTACTAGGGAATTGAAGTAGGGCCGGCAAGCTTTACAAGCAAGTGCCTTTGACTTCTTAGCCACTTCCTAGCCCCACTTAAGTATTCTTTATTATTATTTTTTCTTTCTTTCTTATTATTTTTGCAGTGCTGGGGCTCTAACCCAGGACTTTGTGAATGCTAGATAAGCACTCTACCATCCCTACTCTCTGAATAGTCTATAAAATGATATATTTATAGCTATCATTTAAATTAAGTAGTAATATAATTAAATAATAATAAAATGTATTTAGGGCTTGGGAGATGGTTCAGTGGTTAAGGTGCTTGCCTGCAAAGCCTAATGACCTGAGTTTGATTCCCCAGTACCCACATAAACCAGATGCACAAAGTGGCATGTATGTCTGGAATTCATTTGAAGTGGCTGGAGACCCTGGC
>PVHP010021088.1:0-29735 GCA_004024765.1 Zapus hudsonius | reverse complement strand
AAAAAGTAATGGATCCATGGTGTACAGAACAAACTTTTAGAATTGTTAGCTGTGAAAGGCAGGTAGCAGAGGATTTCTGGAAGAAATCTAAGTCCCAATATTCTCTCATCTGTAAATGAGTCATTGGTTAACACATTTTCCTCTGGCTTTTTATGGGAGATGAACTGAAAAATAGCCCCATCATATACACATTCCAACCATATACTCAGTAAGAACTTACTGCTAATTAATAGCATTTTCAATTTTTAATAGTTTGGGAATAAAAACTACCAATTTATTACTTTTTAAATAATTTATTTCTTTGATAATTAGTTCAATATTATTTGCCTGGGACTTTGGATGTCTCCGCGAGACAAACTTATACCACTGGTTTATATTTTCTGTGGAATTATTTTTCTTTTGCTTGTTACTTTTCAAGGTTGTTTCTGTAGTGCTTGTTTATGTATTCCTATGTCCCTGTCTTTACACACTGCCTGCTGAAGAACGCTATTTTTGTCATGTTTTTAGTTTTCCTTCCAACCTCCCCACCACCTGTGCTTTCTTAAGATGGAATTTTAGCTCCAGATGATAATTACTTTGCAGGAGGCCTGCAGGTACTTAGAAAGACATCTTAGCAACTGTTGGCTTTTGAAGATCACCTGCAATCCAGACTGCTCTTGGGCTTCACACTGCCTCCTCACCTGTGGCCCCTGACTTCTGAAGCTGAGACTTCTACTGCACTGTAAAGTGTTTCTCAAAAATGGTCTTCAGACTTTCATCCTTTGCAAATATTGTGACCCCTTCTAGAACTCACATTTGATGGATGTTAGGACTTCTAAAATATCTTCTAGTGTTTAGTTTTCTTTTTAATTCTTCTCTTTTGTTTCCTTCACAAAAGTTCCAAACTTACGAATTACATTCTCACCAAGAATTTTAATTATACTCCTCAACTAATTCTTAATCATTTATTTCCATGAAGAACTTTTAGAGAACTTTGAGAATTCAAAAGGTTATTTTGTTCCTATATTTCTGTGTATTCCTTCCTTTCCATTTTTTTCTTCATATTGTCTCTACTTCCAATTCGTTCTTAGTAAGTTGGGTTTTAAAAAACATTGGTGTTTTTGAGACACATTATCATTATATATTCCATGCCTGTCTCCAATATAGGATCCTCTATCTTCGGCATTCAAAATGAGGGGATTATAGTCATGGTCATCTTAATTCATGATAAGGAAATTCAAGAATTTCCTTTGCATGACATTAATTCCATTTCTTATGTTTTTATGTTGTTCAAATTTGATGTAATATTAATTTGCTGCATTTGTTCTTTGGTTCTGCAAATACTTGTAAATACAGTCTAAATTGACTGCATTACAAGTTGCATTCTGTTTCCTCATGCACAGAGGGAATCCCTGGAAAGTTCCATATTAAGAATAAGATACAGAGGTGGAAAGATTATAAGAGCCCTATGTAATTAACCCAGCAATTACTTCTCAGTCCTTGGTTTTGCTGGATTCTCTAGCCACTTCACATTATTGATCTTTCAGGAAGTGTGTTCTCTCCTCAGCTATAGCCCAAGCTTTTACAAGTTCCTTATTGGTCTAAAGAGCATCTAAAGCCCAGCTTTGCTAGGGTAAAGAAGGAATGCTGTAAACCCTCTCCTCTGGACATGGTATCCCATTGCACTCATGAGCTCACAGCAGCTATGGTTATCTGAACGAGACCCTCACTGAGAGGCCAGTTGAGATTCACTCATAGGAATAGGAAATAGGAAAGGGGCTTATGAGCTGCCCCCTTCTCTAAGGAGGTACTAGCAGATCATGGATTCTGGGAAGGGGGAGTCAGTCTCTTTAAGGCTGTATCTATCCACTATCATGTGATGGGAAGAGAAGAGGTTCAGCAGGAATGGAGAATGATAAAAGGGCGCTATGAATGAATTGTAAAAGACCAAGCAAAGATTATGTGTGTGTGTGTGTGTGTGTGAAATCATATTTGATGATCTGCAGAGCCCCATGGAGCTGGAATGAAGCTGGAATTCACAGTTTACAGTCTAGGTTTGGAGGCTCCCTATTCGTCGCATATTCTTATGTCACCTATATTATTTCTGGTCCAGGACTGTCTAGTGTCAGAGATCCTCCTCCAGATAGCTTTACACTTCACTTCATTCTGCCAGTAAGCACTGATTTTAGAGCGCGTCTTGTTGGTTGTAACAGCGGGGATGACCCAATTCTGTCATTGTGTAGCCAACAATGTCAAACACAAGAAAATCAGGATAGGTAACCAGATTGGTCTTGATTTCATTTTCTCGTCACACTCCCCTCTTTTGTCCCTTCTCCCCTGACCCCAAATCCACTAATGTCCCTCATTTTTTCAAAGCAGTCTTTTGATTCTAAATAAATCTCGTGCAATTTGAAAGGTAGACCAAAAAATGAACAATATTATTCTTATATTTTTGTGAAGATACTTTAAGCATAAACTTCAATTGCAGGTAAATTTAACTATTATTTTAGCAGATTAATTTCAAAGTGTTGCTCTGTCCTGGTGAAACTGAAAGTTTTGGGATTGGACAAACAGTAATATTCTCCCTGAAATCCCTGTGGGTTTTCATTCAATGCAGATCTACTCTTTCAGCATCCAAACATGGAGCTGGGAGGCAGAAGCAGAAGGTCATGACAGCAGCCAGCAGAACTGAAGCAGGGGGATTTGGCCTTGTCCTCGACTTCCTTCCAGATTGATTTCTTCCCAGGGACTTAGTATGAACCAGAAAGAAATCTCCATCAAAAACAAAATTAATCCTCACTGAGATTCTGACCTCGTAACAGGTTGAGATATTATTTCTTCCAAGAGTTGCTTTGAAGTTCAAAGAAATAAATGAACTGGATTTCACATTTATGAGAGGCCCTGAGGGATACTTGTTGGCAGGATTTTGCTAACCCATCCTTTAACTTCAGCTGATAAAGATCAGCTACCTATAACCAAACTGAAGCCAAGCTCTCCTCTTAGAAAGACTATAACACAAAAACTGCAGGGAGGCATGTTGGGAAAGTCAAGCTTTCTAACTGGGAAAGGAAGACAACCGAAAATTTGGCCCAGAAATTTGAAACTTAGCCCCATTAGAATGCCTTCTGGGAGATATGCAATTGGCTCTCTCAGCTTGATGAGTCTCTGTCTGAGAGGTAACTAGTCAGATAACTTTATTATCAGGGAACAAGTTAGGGGAGGACCCAAAATGAGGGAACCCAAAAGATAACATACCAACATCCTGCTGCAGAAGCAGAACCGGAATTCAGTGTCTGATCCAATCTCATCCAATCAGCAATCTCTCTCTCTCTCTCTCTCTCTCTCTCTCTCTCTCTCTCTCTCTCTCTCTCTCTCTCTCTCTCTCTCTCTCTGTCTCTCTCTCTCCCTATTGAGGTGAGCTTACCACAGTACATTCCTTCCCCAGGTACCAGTAACTGCCTACACAACCCCAGGGGAGTTGGACCACAGGAACCTCTTTTCCATCCATAACAGAATATCTCTGGACCCAATCTTGTCCAGGTCTCCTGCTGGTAACCACAGTTACTACGAGTTCACTGGCCATGTCATGTCTGGAAGAAAGCATTCCATAGAACTCCTCCCTACATTTGGGACCTTACATTCTTTACACCCCGTCTTCTGAAGTGTTCACAGAGCCTTGAAGGGGATGATATAGATGTTGCATTTAGGGCTAATCATTCAACAGACAGTCATTTTCAGCAGTTTGAAGAGTTATGAGAATGTAATAACCACTGCCACCTGGAAAAAAGAAGTATGTCTGACCAAGACTGAGAGCAGAACTAATCTATAGGGATAAACAAAAATTTAGAAGGAAGTTTGATGACTTCCACATGTCTATTTAGCAAAACAATAGTGATAGCTTCCCTCCTAAGGCCTGGTACCTCCCTAGGGGCCAACCATAGACTAGGTGGAGAACACACAGAACAATCCTAACTCATAATTGTCCAATACACTAACAGTAGCAAAATCGCTATGCAATATATACGCAAGAGTGGAAGTATGAAAAAAAGAGGCATTAGGGCTGGAGAGATGGCTTAGCAGTTTAGGCACTTGCCTGCAAAGTTTCACAACCCAGGTCCGATTTCCTAGTACCTACTTAAGACCAGATACATAAAACATATAGAGGCTGTTTGCAGCAGCTGGAAGCCCTGGAACACTCATTCTCTCTGCCTATCTCACTTCTCTCTCTCTCTCTCTCTCTCTCTCTCTCTCTCTCTCTCTCTCTCTCTCTCTCTCTCTCTCTCTGCTCACAAATAAATAAATAAAATAGTTTTTAAAAATAGCCACAAAAAGATAAAAATTACTAAATGTAACAAAAGTTAGCCATATCCAGGTGTGCTGGCATATGCACTTAGGAGGCAGAGGTGGAAGGATTGCTGTGAGTTCAAGGCCACCCTGAGACTACATAGTGAATTCCAGGTCAGCCTGGACTAGGGCGAGACCCTACCTTGAAAAACCAAAACAAAGCAAAACAAACAAAAAGTTGATCATAACCATGCGAACAAAACAAAAACTGTACATTTTAAAAGAAAAATATTGTCTTTGTGAGTTGTGAATTCTTTTCCTCCCTGTGATGTCTCATTTCACTGCACTGATGGGGGAAGTGCAGTTGGCACTTCCAGTTCAAACTCAGAGACCCAGATTTGGAGTCTGTATTGTGCCAGTGGGTGTCAGGTCAGTTAATTTTTGAAGTTGATTGCCAGCCCACCTACACTGGCTTGAGGAATCGGTTCCCTCCTTGGCGCACTTTGTGTTTGGTTTGGCATAGTGCCTGTGAGGGAGGGGCAAGTGGAGCACCAACTTCAGCAGTAGCCTCAGTATTCCCAGGGCTGAGTATGTGGAAGGGAAAGTTGTGAGAAGTTGCCTGACGCTTCTTGCCAACCCAGCCTGTCCCCATTCTCTGGTTCAGTTTCTTCCCATCCTATAAGGCCAGTGTTGTGATGAGAAACACTTCCGCCTGGCCGGTGCCACTTGGATCACCTGGGCAGGCATATCCAGGCAATTCACAGAGGTGCCCACTAACTCTCCCTCAGAGCTCTAGCTTGGTTTAATAAGTTCATTTATAGTTCTTGCTTCTTGCAGGAAATAAGTTTAGTGTATGTTATCTTTTTTTATTGTCCATAATGAGTTACAATATTTAGTGAGCAAACAATGAGTTGGTATCCCCCTCCCCACTCCGCTGGACAACCTCCTCCATGGGTCGTCTGGATCAGTCCTTGTGACAGGGGACCATGGATAGCCTAGTATTCAGCCAGGTTCTCCTGGCCATGCCTCTGGATAATCTCCTCCACCACGGCTCTTACAATCTTTCTGCCCCTCTTTCGCAAAGTTCCCTGAGTCGTGGTGGATGAGTAGTATTAAGGCTGCTTTAAGGTTGTGAGCTTAGGGGTCTTTGTGTCGAAAATCATTGGTTTCTGTCTCACTGGCTTCTCTTGTGTTGATTTAATGCCTGTGGCTGTGGGCCCCTTGTTCATCCCGTCATTCTCTGCAGGGTTCAATTTGGATCCTCCACGGTATGACTGTAGTGGCTCCTCTCTTGCCAGAATCTCAGGTATCGGCCTACTGTCGGTTGGTAGGGTTAGATGGGCCCCAGCTCTCTCACTGCATCCTGAAAAAACAAACAAAATCTCCATCGGAGAGTGAGATCAGTGTAGGTTAACAAATATACACAATTCTGGATTACCTAGATTCTATTTTTAGCAGCCTCCCTGTCACTCGCTCCCATAGTGCATCTTGTCTTGGGAGCCCAAGAGTAGGGGATCTGGTGCCTATCGCCCTGAATCCCAAACTATTCTCTTTCTCCAGTGTATCAATGCTGAGACAAAATACCAGGCAAAATCAGTTTAAGGGAGGAAAGGTTTATCTCAGCCTACAGCTTCAGGTTAGAGTCCATCATGGCGGGGAAGGCGTGGTGGTAGGAGCTGGAGGCAGCTGGTCCCACTCAGCACAGCGAGGAAGAAAGAGGAAGCCGAGCAAAGAGGAATGAATGCTTCTGGACAGCCAGTGATCTTCTTTGAATGTAGCCCAGGACCCTGCCTGTGGTTACGGTGGGTCTTCCCATCTCAATTAACCTGATCAAGATAATTGCTCATAGGGAATTATAGGTCCCATCTCGTAGACAATCTCAGCACAAACCATCACACTCAGATTTCTTTGGTGACATTCCTAATCTGCCATTGTACCTGGAAAGCTTGTTGTATTTTGATTCCAGTTCCACTGACACAGCACCTGTCCTCAAGGTCGCAGCTGAAGCCAGTGCTTTGGTTTGGGGCTTTTATTCACTAGTGCCAAGCTGCATAGAACAGAGCTGATGACTGATTTCTTCTGGAAATTCTTTTTTCCTCCTGAACCCTCATCTTCACTTATTTGTCTTCTTACTCTCCTTCATGAGTTTTTCTTCATAGCCCTCTACAAGATGTCCCAGGCTAGAACTGTCCCCAGAACTTGAGACTTGAAGCTGCCTGTGAGTCCACACTTTGTCTCTAAAATATATCTATACAATAGCATAGTTAATATTAATCAGCTGGCTCATTAATCAACTACGCAACCTCACCCCCAATGTTTCCCCTTAGTGATATTATATACTGCAGGAAACTGACACCTCAAAATGACTCTAGCTCAGTGCGTTAGGGGCTAGGCCAGCTCCGTACTGTTGACAGTCCACTTTGCTTGCCCCAACTTCAGCCAAAAGATCACAATGTCCTTGAAATGAACTCTGCTGGATTATTAAAGACAAAAAAGAACAAACCAACAAATAATATAAACAGAAACAATGTGCAGGACGTGTATTTAAAGTTCCAGGACTAGCCAGGCATGGAGGAGAAAGCCTTTAATCCCACCACTCTGAAGGCAGTTGTGGGAGGATTGCTGTGAGTTCAAAGCCACCTTGAGCCTGAGACAGTGAGTTCCAGATTCGCCTGAGCTACAGTGAGACCCTTCCTTGGGAAACAATAGTTATGGAATTAATCCTAAATCAGTTTTCCTCTCTCACCTTTCATTCTACTTCATGCCCTATATATACACATGCAGAAATGCTTAGACCAGGGCCCAGCCACCTTGCTCACAGCTTCAACAGCGCCCTGTGTCACTGAGGGAATTTGTACAACTCTGTTTTAGTTGCCAAAATATGTTGTATCAGATGTTCATAATCAAATACAAGCTATGCAGTGAAAAATGTCTCCCATATTCCCATATTTCATAGTTTTTCTTCATCTTTTAAAATTATAATCGGTACTATTTGTTAGGTTTCCATTATTGTAAGAAACAAACTTCCGGACTGTGGAGATGGCTCAGTGGTTAAAGGAACTTTCTTGCAAGGTATGAAGACCCAGGTTCAATTCCCCAATACCCACAAAGACCCAGATGCACAGGGAGGCATTGCACCTGGAGTTTGCAGAGGCAGGAGGCCCTGGTGTAGCCATAGCTCACTCACTCTCTCCCCTCAAGTAAATCCATATCTTTTAAAAGAACAAAATTCATTTTGGTTCACAGCTGTGGAAGCTTTAGCCTGTGGACCAAGAGCTCTGCTGCTTTGGGCCTATAGCAGACAGCTCAGTAAATCATTGCAGCATCAGGTGGTGGAGGTGCCCAGCAGAAAAGTCCATTCACCTCCATCTGGACGTGAAAGAAAAGAAAGTGGAAGAGATGAGCTGAAGGTCCCACAATCCACTCCCCTCCCAGGGCACACCAACCCAAATGGCCAACCACCTCCCAATATAGAGCTGGAGGTCAATCCTCCAACACAATGAACTTGGGCGGACATTCCAGATCCAAACTATAGCATCTGAAAGTAATTATGTCTGCAGTTTTTTGCATATGTGTGTGGAATATGCATATGCATGTTTTTATGTGTGTGGACACATATGTATGTGAGTGTGCACGTGAACGTGGAACCCTGAAGTTCATGTCAGCTGTCTTTCTCAATTGTTCTCCACCTTATTTTTTGAGACAGGGTCTCTCACTGAACCTGTAGATCACTGATTCAGCTGGACTGGCTAGCAAACACTTTATCAACTGAGCCATTTAAACAGCGCCATGTCTGCTGTCCTTTTACTTAGAGAATTAAAGTAATAAGCCATGCTTCCAAGGGTGTGGAACATGTTTTTGGCTTGGCTTAAGTTTTAGCTCCCTCCCTTTACATTGAAAGGGATGTTCTCTCACATAAATTGGCTCAACTCTAATTTTATCTGCCATTAATGTAAAAAAATTTACTCAAGATTTCAGAATGAAGTTTCAGTTCGTGTCAGATAAGAGACTTTTATAATACTTTTCGTTTTGAGATAACACAATATTGTATGCCACTATTGTTAGAGGAAAATAATTTTGCCAAGGACCGAGGGCTTGTGATAGGGAAAAGCCTGATAAGCATTCACCTCTCTCCAGCTGCCAATGTCACCACAAAGAGCTGCACAGGGCCTGATTCTCAGCCTCCTAAATAGACCACAAAGCACAACAATCCCTGGGAACCAATTCCATTGCCAGAGTCTCCTGCAGGTGTCACAATTTATAACCTTTCACACAAAGGCCTCACAGAGGAAAGATGATACCAGTTGGATTTACAGGGAAGGATGCTGCTGGAGGAAAGGAGGGCTCAGCCCAGAGAATCTCCTGTTTTAGAGAGTGACTCCACAGAAGTTGTTCCCTTTAAAAGAGGACACATTCTCTTTTAAATGCTTCCAAACCTCTGGTCCAAGGACAATCAAAAAGGGTACTTTCATAATTTTTTCCTTATTGCCAAAGCATAAGGTGTGGAAAGATTTAATTATATAATGCTATAAGAATTTCATGGGCAGAAATAACTTATCATAAAAACTAGATCCATTATACCCCCCAAGCAATGGCCAGTATTAAAAAGGTTGAAATCTTCAGTACTTAAATAGAACTGTAAATAGGTGAACACAAATATATTCTGGAAGTAGGAGTCATTTTTCCAATACCAAAAGCTTTGTTTGGGATTGTTGGGTATAAGTATTGAAAATTACAGGAGCACTGCACCTGCCTGGTTCTTCTGTGGGGTTTCAGATGGAATTACTTGCCTCTGGGATGTCTTTCTTTAGTTGAGCTAGGCTGTCAGTCTGGATATTAATTTCCCTTTTTGCTTATACAAGATAAAGCCTGGGTTCATCTGCAACGTTATTATTAAAGTTGCCTAGACCATGAACTGAGCCCATTTATTGATGTCATAAAAGGCAACTTTATAACTTGCATCACTCTCTTTACAAATATGTTCCAAAGAGCTTTGCCAAGCATACTACTGTTTCTGGGACATTTCCAAAAGTGAGACAAACAATATTTTGTTGTTCTCCCTGGCCTTTTCGCTAGCCCTTATGGTCACCATTCAGTGTCAGAAGAATTCTGTTCAAAATAAGCAAATAATTCAAAGTAAGCAGTTGGTCACATGTCTCCTGAATCTTTTTTGGCTTCTTCTCCTAGTGTCCATCCATTCATTGATTGAGAAGCATGGAAAAAGAGAATTTCATATAAGCTTTCCAGGATCAATGGCAACACACATAGTATATTGATAATGCAAATAAAACCATAAGGATTTAATTTTTACTTTACAGAACTGAGGATGGAGCTTGACATATACCAGCTATTAAATAAGTTTTCACAAATAAAATCAAGGAGTAAACACGTAGTTATCTAAATATTAGGTTCTACACCCCCAGTGTTCTAGTGGTTAACTATTTGGGCTGCCATTTGAAAAGGCCCAATGGGAGGGAGACTATCTGACTTCACATTATTTGAAGAATGAAATGAATTCCAATGAGTTCTCAGCAAAGCAGCCAAACTTAACTTGGCAGCTTTTGCAGAATCTGGCTGTGGGAAATTTAAAATGATTCTGACTGGATGACCTGATTCCTTTAAGACTTCAGTTTCACAACAGCCTTCAATATTTTAAGAGAAATAATAGGGACACACTGGGTTGGCAGGGCTAACAGCATAAAAAAGACACCAAGTCTGGTGATTGACTACGCTGGATCCTTTCCTTACCACACTGCTGTAGTGCACAGCTCTGGGCTTGATCCCTGGCTACATGGAGACTTACTATGGTGATGTACATCCTCTCACACAGTCTCCCTGCCCATTACTTATTAACCCAGTTACCTCCTGGCTTCTTTAGGAACAGATCATTCTTCTGCCTCACTGTAAGCACTTCACAAAAGACAAACCAACCTGTTATCACAGACCTTAGCGCCATTTTTCACTTAATTCAACTTTAATTATCTCCTATTAGAAGCAGTCAGTGTATAGGACTTCCGTTTCGCCCTTTCCTTCTAGTTGCTCAGTGTGGGTAATCCAAATATCTTTCTGATGCAATAGCCTCTAGCTAATCACTGGCTTCTAATCACACAGACATGACCTTCTTGAGTTGCTCCACTTGCCCCACAATCTACATGGACATGTAGATAAGGCACAGTGAACACAAATCCATCCCTAGCTGCCCTAAGCCTAATTAGACCTCCTCATAGGACCTATTCTTAGTTAACCTTTTGGACCCTCAAAGGCTTCAGTTCCCATATCTCTCCTCCTGTTGTGGACTCCAGCCCATGGTGGAGTATGCGGTTCAGGACAGCTCCCCCTTTCTCATTGGAACTGTGAGCAATGCTGCCCTCTGTCCTCGGGGATCTGTGTTTTTAGGGAGTTATTTCCTCTGTGTCACACTGACTAATACTCCCACTCAATATCCAGATGGTCAGTTCTCTCTTGGAGAGAGGGTATTTTTTTAGGTACAAAGTGGACTTAGGTCAGACAAGAGCAGCAAGAGTGTTTGCTGGTATAGATAAGTTACCTATGCAAGGACATCTGGCTACAAGTCAGATACTTGGCCGTTGCTGTTCACCAGGATGAATCTGTATTGTATTGTACATGACAGGGATATTACAAATATCCATAAACAAAGCACTGTAGCCCCATCAGAGGAGACTATTTTAGACACCTCATTAATAAATTGGAAAAATATACAGTATCCACTTATGAAATGGTAGTTGTTTTTCTATAATATTGACTGCTAACTATGGTAATCCCTCCTTATATATAGTTTTACTTTTCTTTTTAATATATTTATTGTCAAGAATTAGATATATTGTATGAGCAAATCTTGTAGTGGTACCCCCATTTCCAACCTTCCTGTCCCCTGAGCATATTGGATCAGTCCATGAGGTAGGGGGTTATTAATTGTACAAACAATAGCCAGTTATATTTTTATTTGTGTGTTGTTGATGAGGGGGAAATGACTCTGGATATTCTCCTCCACCATGACTCTTATAATCTTTCCAACCCCTCTTCCTCTCAGTTCCCTGAGTCATGGTTGGTGAGTTTTAAGTCTGCTTTATTGTTGAAATTGTAAGAATCTCTGGACTGACTTCTGCTTTGGATTGTGTTGGGTATCATTGGTGTCTGTCTCCATTGACCTTTCATGGGTTATCTGACTTGCTTCAGAGGTAGGTCTGGTGTTTATCTCACCACTTACTCATAGGTTTCATTTGGGTCCTATATGATAGGATGGGGTGGTTCATCTCCTGCCTGGGTGTCAGCCATCATCCCATGCCTTGTTGGTGGAATTGGGTTGTCCATGGTTCTTGTTCCTTACTGAAAAATACAAGGGTGTAGCCTCTCTGTAGATCTCTGGTAGTGGGAGTTTCCCCTGGATTCTTGGTCCCCATAAGATTTTGCAATGGATTCCAGTTCTAGTTAATGGTTCCTTGTCACTGAGTGGATCTCTTAGCCAACCACTAAGCCATTGATTACCCACCTAGGTTTAGTGCTACTATTGCACAGATGAGTACTGCTTGCTGGTCTCTTCCATATAGCAGTATACTCAACATTCTCATGACAGCAGTCTGTATTATGTATCAGTGGTCTCTTCTTTCTCCAAATATCATTGACCAATTTCCCCTTGAAGCTCATGTTATGCATTCCAGCACTACACATCTACCATCTGTGAGCTGGTCACCATTTTGGATCTAGCAGGGTCTCTTGGTGTTGTGTGACAACACTCTGGTTTCTTCAATAATAGTGTTTTATCTTCGACCTGGGGTGGGTATTCAAGAGCTTTGACAGAAGCCTTTCGTGTTTTGGGACTTCATGGGTCTCTTCACTCAACAGTTCAGTGTGGGAACGGAGTAACAGGCCAGAGCAATTTGTCTTGGGGTTAAGCTTCCTCCCACTTTATGCAGGGCCCCTCTTACTAGGCGATACCAACAGCTTCCTCAAGAGCTCACTGTATGAAAGTAAGAATTTTATGGTATCCATTAATTATTGGTTTAGCATATTATAAAAGTACCTCTACCCTCCCATTTCTCCTCCCCAATTCCTTCCATCCCCTTTGACAGTCTCTCAATTTACCTGTCAGGTTTAGTTTTACTTTCTATAATTTGTTACTTATAATGTTAGAAACAAATAGTTCATAAGTTTTAATAGCCAATCTGAGTATCACAATTAAATCCCATGACACCCCACTCTATTCAGCCTGGAATATAAATCATCCCTTTATTCATTGTTTCCATCCTGTATATACTACTAACCTGTGGCAGTTGAAAGGGAGGGTAGATACCAAATTCACATTAACTTTTATGACAATAAAGTTGTTAATCTTTTATTAGCTGTTGTTGCTAAACTCTTATTAAATATAGTTTGAAATTCAATTTTATCATGTATACTAATATATAGGACAAAAATGTATCTGTTGGGTTTAGTAGTCTGTGGTTTTAGACATCCACTGGGGTTCATGACACATACCCAGCACAGACAAGGGTGCAATGCTATACAGAGCCAACTTTGCTAGGACAGGGTGTCCACTTCAAGGCCATTTTCTCAAATGTCCTTTACATTTGTTGATGTGATTTTTGGTCATTTTGTCCCCACTCCTAGGCCATAATCTTTATGAGGGACTATTCTAATTTTCTCATCATTCCTACCTTTCTGCTCTAGCATAAGGCCAGACCAAGCATATAAGAGTCCTTTTATACATAGTTACCAGATAAATACCATTGAAAGAGGGTCTGAAAAGGAATATGACAGCTTTCGTGAACATACCTAGACAATAAAGGTTAGGAGGTAAAAGTTGTGTGGGTTTCCACAAATTACCTTCTCCTCAAATGCATCTATGAAAATGTTACTATTAGATATTCTTTCAGGTGCAGGTTAGATGCCTAGTCTAAGTCTATAGTCATCTGGAAAGTTTGATTGGATACAAGTGAACATCACTGAGGTGTGGATAAGTTGAATTCTCTAATACCCAGATTTACTAGTCTCGGGCTTTAAACAGCTTAGTGGTTGGAAGAGAATGAGGCCCTTAGGTGAATTCACTGGATACTGGATACCACCTTGCCTGATCCTGGTGAAACAGAGCACACTCATGAGCACAAAGCTGTAAGAAGCAGATTTATTACTTACAAATCAGTATCATTGGACAGCAGCAGCCTAGGATGATGACTCCCAAGCCAGGCTTGGAGGCTCAAATAGCTACCTGGTGAGGATGGACCTACAGCAGAGGGCAACCATGATGATTCACACTGGATTTGAAACCCAGCTTGTCATGGTTGGATCCAGGTGTCCCCCACAAACAAATGGATGTGTTCTGAATGATCAACCCCCAGCTGATGGCAGTTTAGGTATTAAAACCTCACTAGAGCTGTGCTGTTGGGGGTGGGCTTATGGGTTTATAAGCCAGCTTCCCCTTGCCAGTGTTTGCAGTGCTATGGTGGAGGTGGCATCCACCCCTCTGCTCATGCCATCGTTTTCCCTGCCGGGATCGAGTCTCCCCTCGAGTCTGTAAGCCTAATAAACCCATTCCTCCACAAGCCGCTTTTGCATGGGTTCTATCTGCATAGGAACAGAGAAAGCTGACTGCAACACAGGGCAACACAGTATGCATGGCCAGTGCCTTGAAGGACGTCCTGTCTGAGGTCCTGGGTCTTAGCTCAGGCTGTGCTACCAGTTCCTCTCTCCCTCAGGATGCTGCTCTTCCAGCATATTATAGTTATTCTGGAGGGAGAACGTATGCCTGCATGTGGAGGCCAGAGGCTAACATCAGGTGTCTCCTTGATTTTACTTTTTGAGACAGAATCTCTCTGACAGAACTCACAGCTCAATGATGCATCTAGACTAGATAACCAGGGAGCCTCTGTGTTCTCATCTTCCAAGCACGGGATGAGAGGCAAGCAGTACTGTGTCCAGCACTTATGTGGGTGCTAGGAATCCAGAATCAGGTCTTCATGCTTAGATGGCAAACACTTACTGACTGAATCATCTTCCCAGCCCCATTTTCTGTTTTTAATATGTTTTCTGTTCTTACAATATTCTGAAATTACTTTTAAAATTAATGCATACAGTAATATCAGTTATACAAATTACAAAGTACCATATGGTGTTTTCATACATGGAGTCATTTTACCATCTTTAAATCAAATCAGACACATATATCTCCTCTAGTGTCTACTTTTAGGGCAAATATACTCAAAATATTTTCATCTAGTGTCTTGAAATTATTTTCTATAGTTATGTTCCTGTGGAGAGCCAGTATACCACAACTTCTTGCTTGTAAGTTGTAACTTAGTACTTTTCTCTATCCATCCTTTCTCCTTACTGTATATTAAACTTCCACACAATCAATGTTTTTTGATTCCACATGTAAATGAGAATATGGGGCACTTGACTTTCTGTGCCTACAAATTTCACAGAAGAACATTATCACCAAATCCATCCATGTTGTCACAAATTAAAGGATATCAATTTATTTTATGGCTGAATAGTATTCCATTGTGCATACATACTCTATTTTCTTCATCCATTTATCTATTGATGGACAATTAAGCTTGTTTCCATTTCTTGGTTTTTGTGAATAGTGCAGCAATAAATGTGAGAATGCATGTCTCTTTGACAGACTGACTTCATTTTCCCTGAATATACCTACTTACTGGATCATATGATAGCTTCACCTCCATACTGTATAAGAAATAAAATTTAACTGTGAGTGGGGTATAAGAAGTGGGGTATAAGAGCAAGGCACAACTGATTTTACAAAATCAATGTGACAAACTTGAAAAAGATTCAAATGAAAGATTGTGAGAGCCGTGGTGGGGGAGATTATCCAGAGGCATGGCCAGGAGAACCTGGCTGAATACTAATCTATCCATGGTCCCCTGTCACAAGGACTGATCCAGACGACCCATGGAGGAGGTTATCCAGTGGAGGGGGGAGGGGAGGGCAGGGGGAATTGGGGATAACAACTCATTGTTTGCCCACTAAATATTGTAACTCATTATGGACAATAAAAAAAGATAACATACACTAAACTTATTTCCTGCAAGAAGCAAGAACTATAAATGAACTTATTAAACCAAGCGAGAGCTCTGAGGGAGAGTTAGTGGGCACCTCTGTGAATTGCCTGGATATGCCTGCCCAGGTGAACCAAGTGGCACCTGCCAGGCGGAAGTGTTTCTCATCACAACACTGGCCTTGCCATCTCAGGGAAGTGTTTCTCCTCATCCACCTTCTGCAGAGGAGAGGCCCACCACTTGGCTCCCGGCATTTTAGGAGCTGATGTTAAAGGAAAACTGGAGGAATTGTGAGTGGAATGCACAGGGGAGAACTGGGTACTGACCTAGAAAGCTGGTCTTTCCAACACGGTGAAATAAAGACATTGTGAACAAACAAAACTGAGATGTCACCAAAATGTGTGACACCAAATGCTTCGGGGAATTTGAATAACCCTAGATAAAAGCAGTGAGTTGTAAAAAGGAGAGCTGATGCCACAGGCAATGGTAAACATAAATACTGTCCCACTGTCCCTAAGTACCCAGTGATTTTTCAAAGCATGCTGATGTGTTTGAGTGACAAGAGGACAAGGCAAGCACAGGCTCAGAGCAGGAAGCATGCCTGCACCGCTGGGACTGCTAGCAAACCTGTGGTGGGAAATGAGAGACCTTGGCTTTTCAAAATAAAAATGACGGTGTAATCTGTGGAAAAGTAAATGGGCTGAAACACAAATATTGGAAATTGGCAAATAAATTAGGGTGGCTGGAATTAAGTCATCTGGCACTCTGAGATCAATTGATTCTAAGCAGGGTAAAAATACTGTACTTAGTCATCATGAATGATAAATTTGATAGACTAAGCATTAAAAGAACAGCAGAGAATGTTCCCAACCATGCCAAACAGAAGTGAGAAACATGGGAGCCTGAAATACATAAATTGAAAAGAAGCTAAGAAAAAAATTTAGCAGGACAAATAACAAAAACACAAGAGCAATTAAAATATGCTATTAATTCTAAATCTGAATAATGAATTTCAAATTTAAAAGAAAAAGATTATCAAAGTGGACTTTACAAAATTTTTGTTTGCAGGAAGTATATTCAGAATTAACATGCTTGAAAAGACATAACAAATATCCAAGATAATTGAAGCAGCTATAGCCTCATGTTGAAAGTAGACTTAAGGCTAAAGAGCTGGCTCAGTGGGTAAAGCACTTGCTGGGCAAGCACAAGGACCTGGTTGAAATCCTCAGCACCCGGATAAAAGCCAGGCATGGAGGTGCTCGCTTGTGATCTCAACTCTGGAAAGGCTAGGCCACCAGACTCTCTGGGATGTGCTGGCTAGCTAGGCTAGGCAAATGGATGAGTTCTCTTACCAAAAATCAAAGGTGGGGTTGGAGAGATGGCTCAGCGGTTAAGGCACTTGCCTCCAGTGCCTAAGGCCCCAGGTTCAATTTCCCAAGACCCACATAAGCCAGACCCACAAGATGGTGTCCCTGGTATTCTCTCTCTCTCTCTCTCTCTCTCTCTCTCTCTCTCTCTCTCTCTCTCTCTGCTTGAAAATGAATAAATAAAATATTTCTAAAAATCAAAGGTGGAGGGAAATTGAGGAAGAGACACCTAATGCCAACGTCTTGCTTCTACACACATGCCCACACAACGCGCACACATTTGTGTTCACACACACACATGAACATACTTACAAACATTGCATGCACAAGCACACACCAAAAAGGAGGTTAAAGGTAAAATCACTACTAATGACAAAGATGTGTGATAAATTTCTGCTGTTTGAGAAGGTACAAGCCAGGCCTGAAGTCGCAGGTCTGTAAATCCCAATACTGGAGTGTGAGGCAAGAAGGATTGGATTGTGAGTTTGAGGCCAGCATGGGCTGCAGTGAGTTCAGCCTGACATATACAGCAAGACCAGATCTCAATAAGTCCATGTTGGGACAGAACATCCAAATATGAAAAGCAAAACAGATTCATAAGTAGTGATGCAAAAGTCACAATTATTGTAGGAGATTTTTTAAAAATATATTTATAGTCAATCATTAGATATATTGTATGAGCAAATCTTGTGATGGTACCCCCATTTCCCTCCTGTCCCCACCCCCTTGGGGTCCCTCCTTGGTATGCATACTGGATCTGCCAATGGGGTAGGGGGTGATGAATTGCCCAAGAGGTAGCCAGGTTTTTTTTTTCTCCTTTGTGTGTTATTGCTGAGGGGAGCAATGTCTCTGGAAATTCTCCCTCACCATGGCACTTACAATCTTTCCACGCCCTCTTCTGCTCAGTTCCCTGAATCATGGTGAGTGAGTTTTAAGTCTACTGTAGTGTTGAGATCTTAAGTGTCTCTGGACTTCTGCTTTGGATTGTGTTGGGTATTGTTGGTGTCTGTCTCCATTGACCTTTCCTGGGTTATCTGCCTTGCTGTGGTGATTGGTCTCTTGTTTAATCTCACCACTTTCTCATAGGTTTCATTTGGGTTCTGTGTGGTTTGTCTCCTGCCAGGATATAAGCCATCATCCTGCCTTGTTGATGGAATTGGGTTGTCCACGGCTCTTGCTGCCTTCTGTCAGGTTTGCTTAGCATTTGACAGTCCTCTTACAGTAACTAAAAATGTAAAACAAAGTGTTCAATGAAAATCAAAAAAATTTGAAGGGCAAGGTGTAAAGCCCTTACTTAATCCTTCTCACAGACTTATATAAAATTCTGAATACTTCTAGCTGCCTATTCCTCTACTATATATGAAAAGATAAATATACTCAACCATATCACATAGTCATATGTGTTATATTCTCAAGCAAAGAAGAAATATTTATAAAAATATTCTTGAGAAATTGTAAATTACTATCATTCAAAAGCCATGATCAAAATACTGAATTAACTCAGAACACTATTCTATAAACAATTAGTAAACTTCAAAGTGCATAAAAATTCAGGTCATAAAGGGAATCCTAATATAATTTGTAAAAAATTTATAATTTAAAGTTATGTTAACCATACACAAATAACTTGATGAATATGAACAGAATAGGATTCAGTAAAAATGTAGATACCAGTCCTTTGGCACCTGTGAGCAAGATAATCCAAAATGTAGAAGACACAAAAATGCACAGCTAATCAGGTCCCTTATATGAAATTGTCATAGTATTTATATATAACCTACTCACATAGTCCTCTATACTTTAAATCACTTCTACATGATTTACAAGGCCTAAAAATGGAAGTGTCATGTAAATACTTACTATATTGCAGTGTCTAGGAATATTGCCAAGAAAAACTGAATTAATATAGGCCTACTTTTTTCAAAAGTTTTTGATCTATGGTTGATTGAATCTGTGAAAATGGAATCTATAAGCAAAGAGGGAAAACCATAAACTCTAAATTCCCATCATTGGAAAAGACTACCTAAAAATGATGAGCTAATACCTTAGAAAAAGAACACAATTTTTAAAGCCAGTGTTTATAGTAGAAACTACAAGTTTTTTACTTTGTGTTAGAGATAACATTCAGATCACTGGAGAAGAAGCACAGGACTCTTATGTAAAAATAATGGCACTATATTGGAGTGTATTTCAGTGGTACATCACCTGTTCAGCATGCATAATACCCTGGGTTTGGTCCCCAGAACTATAAAATAATAACAATAACATACACATATACTATATGATAACAGAATGAAATTACATCATGATTTATACAGTGCTTGGTGGACAATATAAGATGAACACCTTTACGACTTTATCATAGAGCATTTCTTAATATGGTGCAAACAATGAACAAAAAGTGATAAATTCAAGATTTTAAATTTTACAACTTGTCAGAAATATAAATAGAATTAGAAGATAAGAAATCAGAGATTTTTGGCTCTTGTTTTGGGATGACTTATCTAACAGAAGTCCAGTGATACAACAACCATATCTGTGATATCTCCAAGTCCTATAATGTTTTATCTTCATCCAAATTGTGATTTTATGCATTTATTTTTATTACTATCCCTCAAATTGCACACAACTTCTTTGTTTTTTAATACTGATATATTTATCATGAAGAATTTTAAAAACAATAACATTCTGAAAATTATCAAACTGACATGGGAATTGATTTGAAAAATAAAAAATAAGCACAAATAGCAGAAAAACCTTCAAAAACAGAATAATGAGAAATCATACTATCTGATCAAACTATATCATGGAGCCTCAGGAGATAACAGACTGTGGAGCCGGTGTAAAGATGAGTCAGATCCCTAACACATGACAGAGATAATTAGGTTCCCATTTATATGATCAGTTGAGTCTCATGGGTGGACTATGTGATTCAGTCAAGAAGGAGTCATCTAAATGACTAAAATGGTCTGGAAGTAATAATGCATTTTCATACAATAATAAGTAAATAAGCCAGCATGGATGTGAAACTTGTGGAACGTGTGACTAAATCTGTGCACCTTTGGGATGTGTACACACTTCAAAGACAAGACAAGAAAATCATACACCATGCAAGAGAAAATAAAACTGATCAAAATGAATAACTTGCTTTTCAAAAGACAGCATTTCAAAAATGGAGACAAGTCATAGACTGGTGGAAACAATTTTCAAAACATCTCAAAAAAGTTTCTTTTTAAAATAATTTTATTTAGTATATATTTATAAGTGGAGAGAAAGAGAGAGAGACAGAGAGACAGAGAGAGAGAGAGAGAGAGAGAGAGAGAGAGAGAGAGAGAGAATAGTCATTCAGGTCGTCTTGTCACTGAAAAGGAACTCAAGACATATGCACCACGTTGTGCATATGGCTTTATGTGGGTACTGGGGAATGGAACCCAGGCTATCAGGGTTTGCAAGCAAGTACCTTTAAATGCTGAGCCAGCTCTCCAGCCCTCAAAAAAGTTCCTATGAGGGACTTGTACTTATTTTCTCATTGTTGGGACACAGCACCTGATAAAGCAGCTCATGGAACAAAAGGTATTTACTTTGGCTTACAGTCTGAGGGCAAGTGTCATGATGACAGGGGAAAACATGGCATGAATAGAGACTGGACATCACCTCAGCCAAACAGCAGTAGGGGAGTGAGCCAGATTCAAGCAAGAGGTAGATGACTATAACACCCCTAAACCTGCCCCCAACATCACAACTTCTCCAGCAAGGCTCCACCTCCCAAATTATCACCAGTAGAGAACTAATAATTCTAAATGCATGAGCATATGGGGGATACTTAATTTAAACAACCACATTACACCCCTGGTCCCCATAAACTAATAACCATCCATGATGTAACGTCCTACCCATTCTGTCCAATGCTAAAAGTCCCCATAGTTTTAACATTCCTGTGTCTGAGGCCTCTTAACCATTAGCCTATAATAAATAATGGCACAGGCTAAACTTTCATACTTCAAAAGATGACATGGGGTATAGCGAAGAATGACTGATCCAAGGAGAGATCTAGAACAAACATCAAATCCTGTAGATCTTCGTCTGACACCTGTAACCAGTGATAAAGTCTCTGAAGTTCCAATTCCTCCCTTCCAGCTGAGTTGCTTACAGCCCAGAAAACAATCCATCCCAGGCCAGCAGCACTCCTTAGCAGCCATCCCGTAGTCCTATCATACTCTGTACTCTCCACTGCAACCTATGGTTAATCCTCATGGCTCCATCAGGCCTCCATGCAGGGAGCTCTGCCTCCTGTCACCCAAAACACAAACCACATTGCAAATCCAATGACTCTCTTTCCTGCATTTGTAATCTCCCTTAGTACCAGGTGGTCCAGGGGAAATTAAACTAATTTTGAAGAGCAAGACACTTCTTCAGCATTTAGGCCCCTACTTTATTTTTTTATTTGTTTATTTATTAATTTTTAATATATATTTATTGTCCATAATGAATTACATTATTTAGTGGGCAAACAATGAGTTGTTATCCCCAATTCGCCAATGCCCTCACTCCCCATCCCTAATCAGCTGGATATCCTCCTCCATGCGTCGTCTGGATCAGTCCTTGTGGCAGGGGACCATGGATAGCCTAATACTCATCCTGGTTCTCCTGGCCCAAGTGTGTTGTTACTGAGGGGTGCCATGCCTCTGGATAGTCTCCCCCTCCACGGCTCTCACAATCTTTCCGCCCTCTCTTCCGCTCAGATCCCTGAGTCGTGGTCGGTGAGTATTAAGGCTGCTTTAGTGTTGTAAGCTTAGGAGTCTTTGTGTTGAAAATTGTTGGTTTCTCTCATGCTGGCTTATCCTGTGTTGATTGAATGGCTGTGGCTGTGGGTCCCTTGTTTGTCCTGTCATTCTCTGCAGGATTCCATATGGATCCTCCACGATATCACTGTGGTGGCTCATCTCTTGCCAGGATCATAGCTATCTGCCTACGGTCAGATGGTAGGGTTAGATGGGCCACAGCTCTCTTGTTGCATCCTGAAAATCACAAACGCATTCTCCATCGGAGAGTCAGATAAGTCTAGGTTAACAAATATACACTACTATACACTAGATTACCAAAATTCTATTTTTAGTAGCCTCCCCGTCAATCGCTCCCATAGTGCATCTTTTCTTGTGAGCCCAAGAGTATGGGATCCGGTGCATATCGCCCTGAATCCCCAGTTCCAGTCAAGGGCTACCCCTCCCTAAGTGGAATATTTGGCCGTATTTAAAAGTTGTTGATTTTCTCCCTTAGGCCCAGACCTCCTCTATTGCACAAGTGCTCCTTTCTTGGTTCGCTGTTCTCTCCCAGTAGGAGGTATGGTCAGCCTATTCATGATAGGTCCCTACTTTAAAAGAATCAGCTTTTTTTTTTTTTTGCTTTGCAAATGCAGAGAACAGCTGAACAGCTGGCCAAATCTCTAGAGTGCTAAATTCTCAAACAACTGCATCTGAATGAGCACAGTCTTTAGCCTGCAATGTTTATTTCTTTATGCACCATATCCTTCTGCTCACACCACCCCATTGCTATACAACACAAACCTGTGCATGTTCTCAGGACACTGGAAGAAAGCAGTAAGCCTCTCATACAGATTGCCTCTAACCCAGATCAGACAAAGCTTTATCTTCCCCTCATAAGCTAAACCTATACAATTCATAGTTTCTTTCTTCCTTTAGGTCTTTCAACTTTGACCAGAAAAGTCCATCATGCTCTGTTCAGAGCACTGCAAGACTTCTCTTAGGACAAGGTGTCAAATGCTTCCACACTCCTCCCTCAAATCAGTTCCAAAAACCCAGAAGCCAATCAGTTTTCTAGCAACAATTCTACTCCTAGTATCAATTTTCTGAGTTGTTGCTGGACAACTCATTGCTGGGGAAAGCTTCTGACCAGAAGCAGCAGAAAGGAGAAAAGGTATTTATTTTGGCTTATGGTCTCTAGGGGAAGCTCCATGATGGCACGGGAAAACATGGCATGATCAGAGGCTGGACATCACCTCGACCACAGCAGGAGGAAACAGTAGCAGGAGAGTGAGCCACACTCCACCAGAGGGGAACTGGCTGTAACACCATTAAGACAATCTCAAGGACACACTTCCTCGAATCCAGCAAGGCTTCACTTCCCAAATTGCCATCAGCTGAGAACAAAACAATCTAAACACATAAGATTATGGCGGAGCCCTAATTCAAACCACCAGAGAAATCTTCCAATTCAATAGCAAAAAAGAAAAAATGAGTAAGAAAGAACATATCAATTGAATGCTAAATAGAATCATAAATATGTGTTTAAAACTATTAACAAGTATGAAAATGCAATTATAAGCCATCATGTGATGTTGCTGTATACTCATCAGAATGGCAAGAATGAAACAGACTGCAAATATCAAGTACTGACAAACTAGTAGAGAAATTGGAGCTCTCATATATTGATGGAGAAACTATAAAACAGTACAGTTATTGTGACGATCAGTTTGGTAGTTTCTATTAAGTTAACTAGACTGGGATATGACTCATTAGTTCCACTCATAGCTTTTTACTCAAGAGAAATAGAGAGTTATGCCTAACAACAGAGTTTTTCCCATTTATGTTAATTATGGCTGTGTTTACAATAGCCCCAAGCCAGAAACATCTTAATATTAACCTTAAAAGGTGAATATTTAATTGATTTTGTATCTGTACTATGAAATGACTTGTTTTGATGTAACCATGTCGAGTCAAGAAGCTTAAAACCATCCTCCCAATTTAAAGTTGGCTCTTGCTAGCTGGTACAAGGTACTTTTGAGCACATCATGGATATCCACAATGTATAGATGAAAGTTCAGTTGGTTGTTTCATATCTGTATAGTGTACCTGCTATAGTTTGACTCTGCCAAAATTCATGTGCTGGAAATTTAATCCTCCATGCAGCATTGTTGGGTCATTTCTTAGTCTTTTGCCTAAGATCACAGTGTTGTGAGACTACTAAAAAGTAATTAGGTTCCAAATGGGTTCTGTGTTGCTGTCCAGAGAGTTGGTTAGCTGTTAGCAGCATGGGCTTGTACCCACTGTTTGCTCTCAGGCCTTCTGCTGTGGAACAGCAAAGCAAAAAGAGACTTCTACCAGATTCTGTTATTTTCATACTAAAATTCTCTGTCTTCAGAACTGTAAGAAATAAATTTATTTTCTTTAAAAATTGTACAATCCTAGGTATTCTGTTATAGCAACACAAAATGATTGAAAAATTAAGCTAGTTTTTTCAGGTCTCTTGCTGAGTCTTTGAACTATTTTTCTCAGACTTTCCAATATCATTCACAAACAATACCAAAATAATACGTTAAGAGCTATGGTTCCAAATGAGAATTTTTCCAAAAATTATTGGAATCAATGGAAAATAAAGAATTATAGACCCAAATATCTTGCAATTGTAGCTGTAGTATTCACTACAGTGATTACTCTGATGCGCAGTGTGACAGAGTTATGGTTGCCATGGAAACCACAAATTTGATTTTTTGGAGTTTTATGTGTGTAAAATCTCAACTATAATGCTGCCTTCCCATATTGTCTTTTTCATTTGTTACACATGTACTTGGGTCTAAAGTAGGCCACCAGATCTAAAGACAGAAATGCTCTTTTCCTTCAGGATTTTCTTTAGTACCTCAAGAGTATCAGAGTTAATTCGGAGAGTGCCTACATAAAAATTATTTTTGATCTTACTTCAAACAAGGTAGATTGACCTTTTCCACCCTAGTTCACACTATTTCTTGGAATGAAAAACTTCTACACTTTCAAATTGTCATTCATTCACTTTAAATATGTTTGTGGCAGTCGGTACTATTTTTGGATGTGTGACAGATTTATTGATGTGTGGGTGATTATCATTTATTTTTTCTAAAAAATTTCTTTAAATAGTCCTTCTGAATAGATGTTTGTCCTGGTTTCACTCTCTTAACAGAATGAAGCTCATCTCATTTACTAAAATAGAAGATGTGTTCATACTCTCACTTCCACCACAGTTCTTTCCACCAACTGGCTGCTTCTGTTGGTCCTTTCAAAGTCTATATGCATTTGCAGCACTAGGAACTCATGAGTCCATGACTTTAATCTGGAGGAAGTTTGAACTACTATCAGTGTTGCGTACCAATAAACTTTGGGTTCAGTCTATTATGACTGTCTTTAAATTTTTTTATATTTATTTGTGAGGAGAGGGAGAATGGGCACAGCGGGGCCTGTTTCCAAAGCAAGTGAAATCCAGAAGCATGTGCCTCTCCATACATATTGCATGACATGGGTAATAGAGAGTCAAAGCCAGGCTGATAGGCTTTGAAAAATAAGCACCCTTAACCATTGAAGCATCTCCCCTGCCCAAGTCTTCCTTTGAAAAAAAAAAAACAAGACTTGTTCTTGGGCTGGAGAGATGGCTTAATTGTTAAGGCACTTGTCTGCAGAGCCTAACAACCTGGGTTTGATTCTCCAGTACTCATGTAAAGTCAGAAGCTAGAGGCCCTGTCACACCATTCTCTCTGCTTATAAATAAATAAAAATATATATTTTTTAGAAAACTTGTTCCTTTTTTGCACAGTTGTGTGGGTGTATGTGTATGGGTATCCCAGGGTCTCTTACTACTGCAAAAGGCTGCCCATCTGGATTTACATAGGTAGCTAGTCAATTGACCCTAGGCTGACAGGCTTTGCAATCAAGTGCCTTTAACCAATGAGCCATCTCCCTGGCCACAGGAGTGTGTACTGATGTAGCTGGAGAAGTTATCCTTCTCATTAATTGTTGAAACACTTCAGCCATGTATAAAGGTGCACAACTATAATCTCAGCACTTTTGAGACTGGGGCAGGATGAACATAAACTTGTGGGCACTCAGGGCTAGATAGATAGATGGATAGATAGACAGATGATAGATGATAGATAGATAGATAGATAGATAGATAGATAGATAGATAGATAGATAGTAGATAGATAGATAGATAGATAGATGATTGATAGACAGATCATAGATGATATATAGATAGATGATAGATAGATAGATAGATAGATAGATAGATAGATAGATAGATAGATAGATGATAGATAGATAGGTAGATAGATACACATATATGCATATATATGCAGATATGTACATATATAAATATATATGTATATCGCAGGAGCTCAGCGGATTTCACTGTTTATTCTATATCTCATATTATGGACAAGGAATGCTTATAAATGCTTTCCCCTAAAACTTGGTCAATATGCTGTTTTAATTTGAGGACATTATAACATTAGGTTCTCAAATTAATTTTTGTAAAAACATAAATTCTACCACTCTCAAAGTTCTCTAGAATTGTTTGTTGAAACTTTGTTTGGGAAGAAGCATTTCTAAACAATAAATTTTTGGATAAAACATGTACAATAATATGACCACTTTCAATATGGAAATAACAGTGTGTTGTATTACATTAATTATACAATGTCAAAATATCAGAGACTAGGTGGAATATTTCACAAATGCAGTTCTGATGGTATAGTGATGACATCACAAGCTACTCAAACATAAGGTGATGTTTCCCACATCCATATGTCTACAGGCAGGGTCAGAGGTATCACTTGCCACCAAGTGGCATGTTCTGAATTCACCTGACCAGTATTCAAAAGCCTGATGGGTTTTGTCAAGTTTAAATCACTCAGTTCTTAACAAAGAGTTCCCCAAACAAAATGGGACAATTAAACCTACTCATTTCTAGAATATACTTATCAGACATGCAATGATGAGTTTCTAGAAAACTACATGTGATGAGTAGCAAATATCCATAATGTTTCCATTAGAGATCATCCATAAACTTCTTTACTTATATCTGTCAGTGGAGTAATAACTACAGCAATGTGTAAGGATAGTGTGAGAAATAGCCTTGCTTGAACCCATGCTACAATGCATCCAAGTGACACAAAAGGAAAGCTACATAACTAATTGAGCTGATATCCATGGTACCTAATCCACTGCAATATATAAAACAACTAGGTAAAATATACTAATAACAATATAATGAAAATTAATTAAATGTCAGTTATTTAACTCACAAAAGCTTATATTACAAAAATAACAATGAAATGCCATTGTACTTGACTCAGAATGGGTACAGTCCCAAACACTGACAATTCTGATTGCTGTAGATGATGTGAAGCTACAAGAGCTTACATTGATGCTGGTGTTCCATTGATGCTGGTGCTACATTGGTTGCTGGTGGCAAAGCAGGCTGTTACAGTTAACTTTGAAAGATGGTTTGACAGTTTCTTAGAAAACTAACCATCACATTACCAAATGCATCAGCAATTGTGCTTCTGGCTATTCCTCCAACTTTTATATACTTATGCCCATTTACAAGCATCCCTGAAAATGTTATTAAGTGTCAAAAACTGGAAGTATTCACATTGTTCTTTAATAGGTGAGTAAATAGAATTCATGCAGTAGAGTATTATTTATCAATAAAAATGAGCTATCGATATGTACAAAAATAGAAGATAGAGAGATGATGATAGATAATTTCTAGATGACAGAAATAAATAATAGAACACTATGAAGAATGTGTTTATTGTGGCTCAGTGGTGTTTCATACCCTACAGCTGCCTGCAGGCTGGACTTCAAGGTCTCCATGAGGAGAGAAGGTATGATTGTGTAAGGCAAGTATTAATATTATGGATCCTAGCACACAATTTTTGATCCAATGATTAAACCTTTCCAAAGTATTGTTGGTCGTGGATGTCATGCTGTCATTTCAAGTAGAACAAGCAAGGCTGGGTAAGATCTGTTTCCCTTCTAAACTCTAGCTTTTATCTTATTTTACTAATCAATGTAAAACTACTAATTAAGATGGTCTGGGGGTATGAAGGTGACTTTTGGCAGTTATCTTTATGGACCTGCTGCCCTCTGATGCACCTCCTACTGACCACAACTGATCAGGGGTGGATTCACACTGACCTTCACTGGCCAGGCTAACCCAACTTGCATCCTGGTCTCATTTAATTATGTCTCCCGTGCTGTGGATTTGAGCTACTTTGATAATAAAACTGATAAAATTTGAATATGAGAAATGGCCTTATGGGCTGTCTACTTGAGATTGATAATGTCAACTGGAGAGATTTTCTTTAAAAATCCTTAATTGCTAATTTCCCACCTTCCTAGTATGGTCACAACATTGGTTTGTCAGCAAGATTTGGGAGTCAGAAGTTCCTCCAACCTTCTGCCTTATATATGAATGCACCCTGACTTATGGTGGAATTATATTCCAAGAAATTCACTCTACATTGACAAATTTATATAAATTTAAAAATAAATGAATCCCCAAAATAAATAATAAATCCCAAATTTAAAGTTCATTCAATTCATTAAAAGTAGCTTAGTTTTAAAAAGGTAGCTTAAGTATATTAGCCTAGTCAAAACCATATAATACAAAGCCTGTTTTATAATGAAGTGTTCAATATCTAATACCAATAATTAAAATACTGAAAACCTGTATTCAAAAAAGCATGTCAGCAGCATAGCACCAGCTGGCTTGGTGTTTTGTTACATGATCACAGTTGCAGAGCTGACTGGTAGCTGTGTCTCTCTGATGCTACCCAGCCTCATGCGGACACTCATCTACTAGCCTGGGAAAAGACCCAAATTGAAACTCTGAAGACATGTTGCACTGAATGTGTGCATTATCAAAAAGTCAAAACTCACAAGCCAAGCCAAGCTATGACAGGTACCATCTCATACACGCACCAGATGCTAAGAGCCAGGTGGCACATGACCATCCAAGTCAGTAGAATGAGTGCCGTAGGCTCTGCAACCCTCTCAGGACCTGCTTCACTGGGGTTACTGCAGGGTCAGCCTTCATCCTCACAAGGCTGTTGGCATGTAAAGACCATACAAAAATGCAATGGGCTTCCTCCTTCCTCTCAGCAGAGGTCCAGGCAGATCCCAGAAGGAAGATGTGTCAGCTGCAGAGCTCCCTCAGTAGACGTTCCCATCCAGGCCCATGTCCTGGCCCCTGTGTGCCACAAGCTATGAAAAATCTAGACTGCCTTTCCTGAGAAGTTCTTCTCCCCTGGCTGAGGCATAACACCCCAAGGACTCCAGAAACACTCCAACTAATTTTTGACACACATTTTGGGCCCAGGGTCACAAACTCGGTCATGTCTTTTGTAAGGTATTCACAGGCAAATGGATGCCTCACTTTATACTATGAGACTATTTGCTACACCTGTTATATTGTCAGTGAAGATTCCCATCTTAACCTCTTCTCCACTCTTTCAGCCTGAGCTATGCCACGACCCGGGGTGATTACAAGAGAGTCTCAGCTGGCAGGAATAACGTGAAAAAGAACCGGCCCTCAATGTGCCTGCCTCCCGCAGGAAGGTTTCCTTGAAGCTGCCCTCCTGCAGGACTGCAGATGTCCATCCCTGTGTTCCCTCAGGTCCATGTTGAAGAGAAGGCCAGTTTAGCTTGCGGCTATAGAATCATCCTCAGAAGTCCCCTCTTCATTTGTTAACTCTGTCTTCTAAACACAGAGGAATAATAATGGCCATACTCCGACTGTCTCAGCCTTCACTTCAGATTCCTTAGGTAAGTCACACTGTCCCTTCTGGGCTGCCTTGTCTTCCCAATTCAGCATGAACATAAGCACCTTGGTCAGGGACCCTTTCTTCCACTGCAGTGGATCTCAGTCTACAAGAAATCTGGTTTCCTGACATGCTTCTGGCTATACCTCAGACCTAATGCATCAGCTCTGCTAGAAGGCAAGGAGCGTTCGGGAGGCACATGATCGGGTAATCCTTATGATGGTGGGCTCTATGAGGAGTGTCTACATTTTCTTCCTAGATCTTTCATCAGCTTCCCATTATGGTCCTGTACCTAACTGTTCGTTAATCACTTCTGTCACAACCACCAGTGTCAACAAATAAGGACCATGGCTCAGGTTTCCAATGGTGAAATGGATTATTGAAATAAATTCATGGCTTTTCTTTTCTACCTGAGACAGATAGGCTGTGAATATTGCTGTGATTATGTTTATGAAGCACTTGAAGGCAAGACTATGGAAG
>PVHP010021087.1:0-29816 GCA_004024765.1 Zapus hudsonius | reverse complement strand
CAGGTGCATGCCCAGAGAGATAAGTGAGTGTGAAAGGCTGGGCTTTTACACACTCCAAGGTGTGCTGAAAGCCACATAGATACATATGCCTATAAGTGCATATACATGGTAGCATGCATGATACACTCAGAAATGCCCTCACAGACACACGTGGACAGCACTCACAACAGGCAGACACACAGAGATTGTTACAGCACATGTGTCTGTCTGGACAGGCACCACCTACTTGGCCTTAGACCAGCACATATGTAATACATATATATTATATACAAGCACACTTGCATCCCAGCGCTCGCGCTGACTCACACACACCCCCGTTCTGTTGTAGGCATGCAGAAATGCATGCACATTCATAAAGCCACAGACACGC
Organism: Zapus hudsonius; assembly: GCA_004024765.1. Lineage (NCBI taxonomy): Eukaryota > Metazoa > Chordata > Mammalia > Rodentia > Dipodidae > Zapus > Zapus hudsonius. The sequence continues at coordinate 29,446 of PVHP010021087.1, read as the reverse complement.
ACGCACACACACACACATAGACCCAAGACATCAAGTTCCTGCTCATGCTAATGCTATCCACACACGGGCACAAGGTTCCCAGCCTGCTCACATAAGCACAGGCCTGCAGAGACGGCACACACCTACGCAGTAGTCACACACACGCCTTCTCCCATTCCAGCAGGAGAGCAAACTGTTCATTTCCCAGAGTCCTGAAAGTAAGTCAATCTCACGGACCCTGGAGGCAGCGCACCCTGGGAGAACTGTTGTCCCCAAAAGGCACTCTGCTCTACCTGCCTCTTCCCCACCTCAGATGCTGAGAGAAGCTGGGGCCTCTCCAGCGGCACACTGAGCACGAAACAGGGCCACCTTTGGCAAGTGCCACAGCCGGTTCAAAAGAAGAGACTGCCCACAGCAGCTCCCACAATCTTGGCATGTCTTCACCCTGATCCCAACACAGCACCCTAAAACCTCTTTCCTGGGTATGGCTTTCCCTGCTGGGAACCCTCAGCAGACTGGGTACCTGACACAGAACAGACTGAACTTCTTGGCCCAGGGACCCTAGACAGCTTACCTCCATCTCCTGTTGTCATGGCAATGTAGCAGCTGGGTGCATCCAGCTCTCTCAGACCGCCCTGGGCACCCCACTGGGGGCAGCTGGTCCAGCAGTGTTTTTATAAGGAAGCCCACAGGGGGCAGGACCGAAGGTATCCCGTGATTGACGAGACCAAGGATCTGCCCACCTCCCTCCCAACCAAGGACCCCCTGGTAACTGGATGAAACAGAATCAGCCTCCCTGGGCAAACAGCCTCCAGTGCAAGACCCCTAAACAGGCAACCCCATTGCTCCCATGCTGGTAGGTTATACTGGGTGCTCCCCAGCCAGTTCTCCCAGCACCCATCCCCAATAGGAACTAGGGACTTGCCCATTTTACAGTGGAGAAGCGGCCACTGGCTACTCAGACCTGACCCGAGGCCTGGGCTCTAAAACACCCAGGATTCTGAAAATCTCACTTATGACATTGCTCAGGGTGACAAGAGAATCTTTTAAAAATATTCTATTTATTTTATTAGAGACGGAGAGAAAGAGAGAGTAACAGAGAGAAAGACTGCGAGCATGGGAGCTCCAGGGCCTCCAGTCACTGCAAACTTAACTCCAGACACACGCATCACTTTCTGTATCTGGCTTTATGTGGGTACTGGGGAATTGAATCCAAGCTGTCAGGCGTGCATGCAAATGCCTTTAACTGCACTCCAGCCTCATGAAAATCTTAAGAGACAGGATATCTTGTTATTTTCAAGGAGCAGCAGATGGAGCCCAGAGAGGTCTATTGATTTGCCCAAAGTCACACAGCAAATCAAAGGCAGTCTTGAAGCTTAACTTCCTCACCCAGAGCTGGGTCTTTTGCCAAGACATCAGACAGTGGTGGCCTCTGACACCCTGGAGGAATGCCTGGGTTTGGAGTGCCCAGGCAAGCAATTCCTAGTCTGGCTCCAGATTTAAAATCTCAAGCAAGGGCAGGAGGTTCTTAGAATCCCACCTCATGGCCCGAGAGCTGTCCTAAAACCTCTGGGCAGTGCTCCCCAGAGACAGGCACCCAACCAACCCCAGCAGGAGGCCAAGGGGACATTTCCAGCCCAGGCCCGGGCCAGAGGGACATCCAGTCTATCTGTAGGGCAGATCAAGTACCCCAAGGATCAACTCACAAACCTGGATGACCCCAGCCTGAGACAAGGAAGTCAGACAGGATGTCCCTCCACAGGGCTGTGGTCACAGGAGTGGTTCCAAAACCACCTTAGGAGACTAGGTGGCCTGTCCGAGCAAGCATGCTTTTCAGTAGATGAAGAATTAGGCTGGCCACACTCAAGCTATGTGCTGGGCCTGGCACAGCCTCAGAGGCCTGGATTGTGGGCGACCACCCACATCTCCAGAGCTGGGGCACAGAGCACCAGGAGACCCAAGACAACCTCTCTTCTGCAAAGTTCATGCCTCCCCAGGCTCCCTCTGAATAGTCTCTTTGACCTGTGCAGGCAGCATCCCCAGGTTTTCCCTTCCTCTAAAGACCAACCTCTTTGGAACTGCCAGGGGTGTCCTCTCTCTGAGGGACCCTGGGAAGGAGGCAGGAGGCAAGTGTCTTGTAGCAATTCTTGGGCCTGGTGGAGGGGCTCTGATAGGCCAATGTGGCCTGCCCATCACTCTCCTGTCACACACGCTCAGGAACCAGTCTACCAAGTATGACCCACAAAACCCACGCCAGGAGCCCTGGGTACTGCTTCAGGGAGCCAGGAGTCCCCATGCCTCAGAGCGTCACCCCAACCAGCACCCATGAGGCCAGTCTGTAAACGTGATTCTCTCCCCTCGGAACTCTGAGCTGGCCAAGAAGGGGTGCTTGCACCCACTCCCCAGATCCTCCACACCCCATACCATGCTTTTGGAGAAGAGAGGCAGAGGATGTCTCCGTGTCGCATCCTCTTGCCAGAGGAAAGTTTGTCATTTACCCAGAGAAGGCTGTCACCGCGCGGGGTTCATCTCTGGGCGCTGCGCCCGCGCCTGCAGCGGCCAGGACGGGAAGCGCAGCGGGGCTCGCACGGCTGGCCCAGGGGGATGCCCGGGGCCGGGGTGCAGCAGCCTGGGGGTCCTTACCTGGATCGAGGGGTGGGGTTGAGGCACCGGGAACGGTCCCCTCGCGAACTCCGCCGCCGAGGTCGGCCGGCGCCTGGGATCTACCGCGCCTGGGCGCCCCGCGCGGGCGGCCGCCGGGGTCCCTGTGGCCGGTGGCTTCCCCGGGAGACGCCGGGCCGGAGGCTCCGCGCCGCAGCGGGACGGTGGGAGCCGCGAAGCCGGGCGCGGGCTCCGGGGCTCCGGCACCTCCCGCTCCCGGGGATGCGGCTCCTCCTCCTCCTCCGCGCTCGGCTGCAGCCCGAGCTCCCCGCGCCGCCTCCGCCGCCCGCAGCCGCGCACCGAGCCCCGCGCTTAACTCCTTGCGCGCCACCCGCGGCCCCGGCCTCCCGCCGCGCCGGCGCACGCAGGCCCCGCCGGCCTCCCTCCCGGCTCCCGGCCTCGGCGCCCCGCCGGAGAATGGGCCCGACGCCCGGGGCGCGGGGGGCGGTGGCCTCGGGAACCCCGGAAGGCCAGGGCACCCCGCCGGGAGTGAGGATCCGTGCCCGCAGCGCGTCGGCGGTGCGCGTTCCGAGGCTTGGAAATCAGGGGAAACCCAGCTACTGGGTGGCTGTTTGACTTGTTCTTTCAGCAGCCCTAGGTGTTAGCTGCGAGACCTCTGGGTGGTTCTCTCTCTCTCTCTCTCTCTCTCTCTCTCTCTCTCTCTCTCTCTCTCTCTCTCTCTCCTCTTTTTTCTCCCTCTCTTGTTTTCTTTTCCTCTCTCTCTTCTGTTCTCTCTCTTTCTCCCTTTCTCTCTTCCTCTCTCCCATTCTCTCTCTATTCCTTTCTCTCCTTCTCTCTTGTTCTCTTTTCCACCCTTTCTCTCTCTCTTTATTCCGTTCTCTCTCCCTCTTTCTTGTTCTTTCTTCCTTTCTCTTCCTCTCTCTTTCTATTCCTTTTTCTCCCTCTCTCTTGTTCTCTTTTCCTCTCTCTTCCGTTCTCTCTCCCTTTCTCCCTTTCTCTCTTCCTCTCTCCCATTCTCTCTCTTCCTCTCTCTGTCTCTATCTCTGTCTCTCTCTCTCTCTGTTGGCTTTCAAACTGTATGTTCCAGAGCATATCCCAGAACTCCAGGGAATCTCTCTACTCTAGCGACACAGCGCTTACCTTCCAAAGACTTTCAGGGAGTCCATGGCACCCCTGGGCTTCTGTTGAGAATTGAACAAACGTCTTGTGACGTGAGGCTAAGACACGGAGCTGGGGATAATGCATCTAGCCTTGGTCTGTGCATGGGTTCAAGGTTATGTTTGGGAAAAGTTCTCAGTTCCAGGCGTTTTTCTATCACAGCCCAAACAGAAGGGGCATGAGACGTAAGTGGGAGAACTGAGTTCGCACCTCAGGGAGAGTTGCAAATGACATAAAGGATTGCTTCTGGCTCCAAGTTCAAGGTCAAGGTCCATCATGGCAGGGAAGGCATGGTGCAGGAGCACAAATCGGCTGGTTCCTCTGCATCCACGGTCAGGAAGCAGAGAGAGATGCACGCTGGTGCTCTGTTTCTTCAGTCTAACTCCCCCTAACCCTCAGCCCATGGAGGTGGATGGTGCCACCTACATTCAGGGCTGGCTTAACTAACCTCTCTGGAAACATCCACACAGACATCCCCAGAGGTGCATCTCCTAGGTAATTCCACATCCAGTCAGGTTGACAACGAAGACTAACCACCCTAGCTTCGGAGTCGCCAGCTATGCCCTGGGGGATGTTGCTTAACCTGTCTGGCCTCATCTGTAAAATGAAAATACCATTTCAGTACTGACAAGAGACTGGAGTGGTGAAAGTAGGTGGGTGTTCCCAGTGTATAGTGAGCACTCCACAGCCACACCAACTCCTTAGCTTGCCCATTCTCCCTTCTCTTTGCCTGCATCCTGGCATGGCCAGGCCTTCCACAAGCGTGGCTTAGACCCATTCCTGGACTTTGAAACCAAGACGTGAATGGCCAAGCACTGCACTGGTAGGATTCTGTTGAATACACACCCCACCCCACCACAGTTGACAGGACCCAGCTATGGCGCAAGCTCTTGTTTGGGTGAAGGTCTCATTCTGCTCTTGGTTTGTCACTGGGGCACCGTGCTTCTGAGGGGAGCACTGGTCTCTCGACAGGCTTCTACGGCAGCTCAAAGATAACTGCTTTTGGCCAAAACCTGACTCGTGGAGTAAAGAGAAGCAGTAAAGTGGCCTTTGAAATAACTTATAAAGATCAAAACGGGGGATGTCAGAGAGTTCCCCCCGACGATCGGGGAGCACCTTTGAGCTACATTCAAACAAGTCGTCTCCAGCCCAGACATCACTCTCATTGAAACCATGGCATCTAAAAATAGGATTTGCTCTCATTTCTGCAGTAGCTGAAGGAAAAGGAGAGAAACTGTGAGTAGTGAGTGGGCTGTGTCTGGAGGGAAGTAACTCCCCTTTGTGGTTGTGTTCTCGGGTGGTGAAGGAGGGGACCCTGCCTTCAGATGTGTTGCACTATCCTGCCAGTGAATCAGCTAGCCATGGGATGGAGGTCTGGCCCTGCCACCTGCCATCTGGCCAGCCTTGGCTAAATTAATGAACTTTTCTGGGTTTCATCTTTAAAAAAATAGAGATAGTTAACAGTGTCATATTTCATATGAGGGTTTGGTGCACACTGAGTGGTGGGTACCACTGGACCGTTTGTCCTGTTGCTAAGTAGGTGTGCATCATGTATACGCACCATGACCTGTGATTACGGTGATCCCAGGCATTATCTAAGGCCCTCGAAAGAATTCCAGTTCCAGGATGTGTCAGAATTAGATTTCTTTTTGTTTTTAATTGGCATATATATATTTGTGTTCATGTGTGAAAGAGAATAAGGTGCCAGGTATGGTGAAACACGCCTAGTATCTCAGCTCTGTAATCCTGGAAGCTGCAGCAGGAGGGTCTTGAATTTGAGCAAGCCTGGGCTACATAGCAAATTCAAACCCAGGCTAGCTAGGGTTATGAGACTCTGAAAAAAAAATGAAGAAACGAGAAGGAGGGACAGGATGGGGAGGGATGGGATGGGGCCAGGAAAGGCAAGCTGAGTAAGCTCTGCACTGGGGTGAAAAGTGTATCTCTGGTTTTGTCCTGGGCTGGGCAGATACATGGTGAAGGAGGTCTTTGAAATTACAGCTTCTGTTACCTCCCTCTACAGCCTTGCATTTCCTAGGTGGATGGTCAGCCACTACACTGTCCCTCCTTCCCACAGAGCCCTGTCCTGCATCCTCAGCTCCTAGCATCTAACCACAGCTGGACTTTGGAGTCCCACGTCAACACCTGGGACTGTGTCTTGTAAGCAATTTTCTCTCTTACGCACCAAATATGGCTTGGTACATAATAGATACTTAGGAAAAAACAACCAACCAAACAAACAAAAAACCCTGATTTAATAATTAAACTGTCCAGTCACGTCAGAGATCTACACAGCTCAAAAGAAAACTTGGTATCTTGACTTGTTCATGTCACTGTAACAAAATACCAGAAACTAGGTGGTTTATAAGTCATAGGAACCTCTTTTCACAGCTTTGGAGGCTGGAAGTTGCAGTTCTAGGGATTGGTAGACACAGATCCGGTGAGGATCTGCTTTCTGGCTCATGGACAGCACTTGTCACCTCGCCTGGTGGAAGGGGCTAGTGAACTTTCTTTCTTTTATAAGGGCACAATGTCAATCATGAGAGTTCCACCCACTCTACCTAGTTATATCCCAAAGGTCCCCCCCAAATTCAGTGGTAGAACATGGCCTTTTTGTGGGGACATTCAGATCTAGCAGGGAGGTGGTCAGGAGAGTGAGTGTGCCTGTCACAGTTTCAGTTCAAAATATACAAGTGTGTGTCACTCTGAAGCAAAATGTCTGTATGCATATGTATGTGTGCGTGTTTGTGTGTATGCAGGAACACGCATGCGTGTGGCAGTGTGTGTGCAGAAGCCAGAGTTCAACCTCTGCTGTCATGGCCTGTGTGCTAGCCACATCTTTTTGAGACAGGGTCTCTCGTTGGCCTGAAGTTCACCAATTAGACTAGACGGGCTAGCCATAGCCAGCGAGCTGTATGGGTCCTCTTGTCTCCACCTCCCCACATTTTTACAGACGTGTGCCACTATATCTGGCGTCTGGGGTTCAAATTCTGGTCCTCACGCTTGTGAGGTCTGAATGCTGAGAGGTGGCTGTCAGTGACGGGGGAGGGGATGGCTCAGTCCCAGGACATCTTAGAGGACAACAGCACATTGCATCCCTCACACTGTCACACTGAGTAGGGGAGGGAAGCCTCTTGCCCAAGGATGCATATGAATACTACCACTTAGTGACATCCGGAACCCCAAAAAGCAAATCAGCACATTGTTATGAGTACATGTATGTACGTGTGCATGCATGCATGCATGTATGCTAGAAAAGTGTGGAACTTTCCTGGGGCTGATAAACACCAAGGTAAGAGAAGAGACATGGCGTCATGGCTGGGGAGGGTCGAAAAGCTCCCCACGTGTCATGTTAGTAGCACATTTTCCAGTCGGGTGGAAGCAGAGATGTTCATAGCAGTATCTATTACACATGTTTTTCTTTAACTTTTGAGGCAGGGTCTCACTCTAGTCTGAGCTAACCTGGAACTCACTCTATAGCCCCAGGCTGGCCTTGAACTCACAGATCCTCTTACCTCAGTCCCCCCCCCAGTGCTGGGATTAAAGGCATGTGCCACCATGCATGTTCTCCTTCATATTTTTGTGTGCCTGAAATAGTTCCTCAAAGGGAAATGAGTCACAGATATTTCGTGAAATCCAGAATGGAAATGGTCCCTGTTCTCAACATTATTCTGTTCTGGGCTGTGTGTCTTTTGTTTTTTTAATTGTCCATAATGAGTTACATTATTTAATGAGCAAACAATGAGTTGTTATTCCCAGTTCCCCAATGCCCCTCTTCCCCATCCCCAATCAGCTGGATGTCCTCCTCCTTGGGTTGTCTAGATCAGTCCTTGGGGCAGGGGACCATGGACAGCCTAGGAGTCAGCCTGGTTCTGCCGGCCTTAGAGTGTTGCTACTGAGGGCGGCCATGACTTTGGGTATTCTCCCTGACCAAGGCTCTCAAAATCTTTCCACCCCCTCTTCCGCTTATTTCCCTGAGTCGTGGTGGGTGAGTATTAAGGCTGTTTTATTGTTGAGATCTTAGGGGTCTCTGTACTTCTGATTTAGGTTGGGCTGTGTGTCTTGAATAAGGAATTTAACCTCTCTCGGCTTTGGTTCGCCCAACTCTTCCGACCCTGCATTTTACAGGGGGATTAAAGGAGAAAATGTGTGGAAATTGTTTCAGGTGACACATAGTGGTTTCTTCCCAGCCACAGTCCATCTCAGAGCTGAGCACTTTGCCTACCTCGCTTCACAGCTGCAAGCCCTGAGCCTGGAGAGAGGAGGGGTAAATGGTCAAGGTCGAGTAACAAGGTCTAAGGGGCTCTATCCAGAGATAAGGTGCCTTAGGGACCACCGCAGTGATTGGCTCAGGAACCTTTGCTTAACTAGCCCTGTGTGTCTCCTGCTCCTCCTCGGATACATCCCAGAGGCTGGGGACAAGTCCAGTCACGTCAGAGATCTACACAACTTTAGGAGGTTTTGAAAATCATTTTTTTCCATTGAGAATTTTATTGTATGAACATATTGCATATTGGTCCTATTTCCACTGGGTTGTATGTACCCTTGTGTCCCCTCTCCCCACCTCCCTGAGGATCCCCTCAGTGGGTGATTGGTCTTCATTGTGGGGTCATGAGCACCAGCTATCCTCTGTGTAGGGACATAGTGCCACACACCTATAATCTCAGAATTGGAGATGGAGGAGCTGAGGCAGGAGGATTACAAATCCAAGGTCAGCCTGTGCTACAATGTAAGACCCTGAGTCAAAACAAATGGGGTAGAAAGAATGGAAGAGCCACAGGGTAGGAAGGAGTATCTGGGGGCATTTTTCACCCCCACACTTCTCTGGGAATTTTAATATGGCTAAACCCCTTCTTTTCCCACCCTTTGAGCATGTTTGAATCATCACGAAAGAAACAGAAGAATTATGTTACAAAGTCAATCCTTTACAATTTACATTCTTTTTCAAAGTTATTTTTTGCTTATGTGTTGTTGCAGTCAGCTTTCTAGTTGCTGCGCAGAAAGAACCCAAACAAAAGTGGCTTGTGGAGGAATGGGTTTATTTGGCTTATGGACTCGAGGGGAGACTCCATCCTGGCAGGGAAAACGATGGCATGAGCAGAGGGGTGGACATCACCTCCGCCACAGCACTGCAAACAGCGGCAGGAAGGTGTGCCAAACACTGGCAAGGGGAAGCTGGCTTAAAACCCCATAAGCTCGCCCCCAACAACACAGCTTCATCGAGGTTGTAAAACCCAAACTGCCATCAGCTGAGGATCGATCTATCAGAACACATTCAATTGTTTGTGGGGGACACCTGGATCAAACCATGACTTGTGTATACACACAGGCTACAGGTTGACATTGAGTGTCTTCCTTGATTGCTTTTTAAAAAAGTGTGTGTGTGTGTGTGTGTGTGTGTGTGTGTGTGTGTGTGTGTGTTTGAATAGCCCAAAACTCTATTATGTAATGTTGTAGTTTAAATGTGAAATGTCCCCCTGAGGTACATTCATGTGTTGGAACACTTGATTCCTAGCAGAATGCAGGCCTTGAGTTAAGACCTGGCTGGAGGAAGTGGGTCACTGAGGGGCGTGCCTTGTGGCCCCACTTCCTGTCCTTTCTCTGTTTCCTGACTGGGAATAAAGTGTGACTAGCCACCTTACACTTCTACTGCACACTACCATGAGGATTATAGTTTCTGGAACTGTAAGTCAAAATACACCCTTCTTGCATTAACTTGCTTTTTGTCAGGATTTTGTTCACATCAATGGGAAAGTAAGCTGGGATACTTCACATACAGGATTTTATCTGCAAAACTTGCATACGGTAGTATCATCATGGAAAAGAGCCTCCAGAGAGACACCCAGAATGTGGACCAAGGAAGAATGGCTGAACAGGGCTGTGTGCATTCAATGGAATAGTATACAGCGGTGAGAATGGATGTACTGTGGTTCTCATGATGCAGACAGATGTCACAAATATATTAAACAAAAGGAGCCAGACCCACAGGTGTTGGTTGGGCTGCTGTTTGTATCCAAAGTTAAAAAGCTTCAAAACTCGCCTGGGCTCAGGGAGTGGATAAAGCGCTCACTGTGTAAGTTTGGATCCCATCATCCATGCAAATGGTAAAGCGGGTTGCTGGGGAAAATGCCTAAAATTTCATTGCTTGGGAGATAAAAACAGGGGATCCCCAGGGCAAGCTGGCTAGCTACAGTAGATGCATCAGTAAGCCCAGGTTCAAGTGAGAGGCCCTGCCTCAGTAAATGAGGTAGAGAGAGACTGAGAAAGACATCCAGCTGTCAACCTCTGGCCTCCACACTCATATCCACACACATAGAAATGCTTACACATGCAAAAAGAAAGAAAGGAAGAGAAGGAGGAAGGGAGGAAGGAAATGAGAAGGAAGGAGGAAGGGAGGGAGGGAGGGAAAAAAGTAGGAGTTCTTAAACTTAAAAGAAAACTACACAACATGGTCAGAAGAGAGCCATACTTGAGTGGAAGCTGTGTAGGAGGTGGTGGGGACAAAGGGACCCAGTGCTTGCTCATGTGGTGGGGGACTTGGCACTGTACAGTCCCTGTTTGCACCTACGTGAGACTTAATTAAAAATGTTTTAACATGTAAAATGCATTTGAACCTTTATTAGTTACCCAGGCCTTAACTGCCATCCTTGACCTGTCATCTAATTAAATAGATGAAGTAAAAGACGAAATTCACTCCCCTCCCAAGCCTTGGCCTTGAACCCAGTTCTGCTGAAAGCAGGCTTCATTTTTAACTCCCTGAAAGGGGAATTGTCTGCACAGAACCAGCACAGGTGGGGGTGAGGGCCAGGGTGCAGAAATTATGATCAGGGCTGCCAACTGCCCAAATTATCTGATTTGGCAAGTTCCTAGCATCCAATGACCCAGATAACATGCCACTTTCCATGGTGACACCATGACCACAGTATCTGGAAGGTAGTGGACCTTTCACTGGGACCACACGGTGGGCAGAGGGAACAAGGCCTGTGTCTCTAGGCTATGTTTACTGCCAGGGAACATGGGAGCCTGGGAGAGTCTCAGCCTGGCAGCAGAGAAGCAGGCCCTCCTTGTTGAGGTATTAATGGGGGTGTCATCAGGTGTGCATCGTCTCATGGGATCCCACGCATCTACACAGCCCCAGGCTTCCTGCTTTGCAAGGGAGGAAACAAGCTCAGAGGGGTCAGATGAGTTATGCAGGAGAGAAGCCCAGGAGGAAATGGAATCATTTAGTTTTGAATGGGTTCAGCCTCCTCCTCCAGAGGTGGCCAATTCCATCTCCTACCCTGGTTATTCCTGTGTTGGCTCACCCCAGGCAAAAGGGTCCATCCCCAACAGAGTAGACATGGGTTTTGAGGTGTCTGTGAGGCTAAGGGGGAATAAAGTAAGGTGAGGGACAGAGGGAAGGGATTGAGAGAAATAAAGAGGAGGACTGAAGGATGGAGGGAGAGAGGAAGGTGGTAATAAGGGAAGGAAAGAAGAGAGGGAGGGAATGATGGAGGGAAGGGGGAAGTAGAGAGGAGGAAGGAGAGGAGGAAGAGCATCAGAGTGCCGCAGGACTCTGGTAAAATCTCATCACCACAGGGGCCGCAGAGCCCACTCTCCTTGAGCAGAACACTGGTCAGGCAGCCTGGCTCAAATTGGAACCCCTCAGTGGATCATGGGAACAGTTGGATAGGTTTACAGAAGGGAACAGGAGCATCAGTTTATTCAGTCCATTGGTGATGACAGAAGCAGGGACGGAGTGTCTCCCCAGGGCACCTGCGACAATTCTTTATTGCGTGGCTATCTTCCCCACTGGGCTTCCAGCTATGGAAGGGAAGAATCCTCCGGTATAAAAAGCAAGCCTGGCATGCAGTCGATGCCCTATTAACACTGGGGACTGACAGACAAGCAGACAGACAGACAGACAGACAGTCCTCTGTTGACTGCCACACATCTTCTGAAGATGTCTTCCACAGTGCCTTTTAATGGCAGGAATGAGAGATTAGATCTTGGGTATAGGTAACTGTGACATGTCTCCCAGTGGCAAGACATCTCTGAGCTTCAGTGTACTTGAGTAGAATGGGGACAGTCATTTCTCCTCAGAAACGAGGTGCTCTTATGACCAACATTGGCACAACCATGATTGACAGCCAACAGCCCAAGCTGACTTCTTTTTCAAAAACATTTTATTTATTTTTTTGAGAGAGAGAGGCAGAGAGAGAAACAGGGAGAATAGGAGCGCCAGGGCTTCCAGCCACTGCAAAGTGAATCCCAGATGCATGCGCCCTCTTGTGCATCTGGCTGTATATGGGCACTGGGCAAACGCCTTAACCACTAAGACATCTCTTCAGCCCCCAAGCTGACTTCTAATGCTGCTTTCTGTGTTTAGTTACCCAAGACACCATCTTCACTGGAAGGAAGGACCCTTATCTTACTTGCCTCTGTGTGGCTACTGATTAGCCAGGGACCCTAAAGACATTCACGAGGACTCTAGAAATGCGAACCCTGACCCCAAATTGAATCTGCAGCCATTTGCCACACAGCTTCCCCCATGTAGGAGGCACCGTGTCCATCTTGCCAATGGAGAACCCGAGGCCCTCAGGGGTGACGTGACTCTTAAATTCATGGAACATGAAGGCGTTGGATCTGACCATCCTGACTCCACACTGGAATTTTTCCATGGGGATACGTGGTTGTCTGGCCTGGCTAACAGATCCACTCCAGGAACATGTTAAAATGCAGTCAGAGGCCTTCATTTATTCCAGAGATGCCAGGCTGTCCTCCAGGGGTATGTACTTAGAAACCAGACTCTTCTGGCATGTTCCAACTTGGACACACCAGTCTCCTGGGAGGAGAGAGAGCACCTTGGACATGGCAGAAGTTGATCTAACTTCTTTTGCACACCGTTTTCATTCCTAGTCCTCACTTCTCCACCTTCTCCACATATATGTACTCAGGAGCCACTGTTCCTTAAGAACAAGGGTGACCTTTGCAGGCTCTGGCACCATGGAGATCTGGGGTCACTGTGTCAGGGGCCATCATGTCTATGTTGTCTTGCAACCCTACCACTGCTGTGCAAGGTATATATTTCCACCCCTCTTCCAAGATGGGGTGACTGCCGCTCTGGAAAATTGGGTCACCTGCCTGACATCATAGGGTTGGAAAGAGGTAAGCCAAGACCCAGAGCAAGGCTGGTCCAGGCAGGAATGTGAATCTGGGAGGGGGCCCATAGGAGCCGAAAAGGAGCTTGAGGTGCCTCATTCTCCACAGAAGCAGGACAGATGGGCCATCATGGCCTGTGGCTCTCTGCCTCCCCTCACCATCCTTCAGACACCCGAAGCTCAGATCACACCTCACCCAGTTTAAGCTCTCCCAGGGGCATCCTGGCTCCCACAGCTGAGATGCACTTCCCCATATGTCGAGGGACCCTGGAAGTCTGGCCTCAAGTCTCTGCCTGGTCTGATTCCACCATTGCCCTCCCCCACAGACAACATTCCCTACCAAGCTGCTTGCCTACAGTCACCACCTGGCCTCGGCATATGCCATCTCCCCTCTCCGGAACACATCTCCTTCCCTCCACCTCCTCACCCAAGACGCACCTGCTCAGCCTGCTCTTTCTTTTTTAATAGTGCATTTATTTGTGTGTGTGTGTGTGTGTGTGTGTGAGAGAGAGAGAGAGAGAGAGAGAGAGAGAGAGAGAGAGAGAGAGAGAGAGAGAGAGAATGGGCACGCCAGGACCTCTAGCCACTACAAATGAACCCCAGAGGCATTTGCCACCTTGTGCATCTGGCTTTCCGTAGGCAATGGGGAATCAAACCCTGGTCCTTAGGCTTTCCTGGCAAGCACTTAACTGCTGAGTCATTTCTCCAGTCCCAGGCTTCTCTTTCAAACACTATCCTTCTTGAAGTACATTGATTTCCGAAAGCCCACAGCCTCACTTAACACAGCAGTCACAGAGTCTAACGAGAGACCAGTTTATCTGGTAGAATTGGCAGAGTCTTCTCATTTTGTCTTTTGAAATGACCAGAACTGGCAAGTTCACACCCAAGGTCTAGCTTAACAGTATCACATAAGTTTGACCCATGTATTATTATATTTGGCTCCAAGAACATACCCATCTTTGCAGAAACTGCTCCTCCCTGCTCCAGCCTGCGTGCCTACAGAACACCAGCCCTGGGGATACAGGATGTTTTTGAATCCAGTCTTAGAACTTCACTGCCTGGGCCACAATGATTGGTTCAGGTATTCATCCATAAGGTCCAAATCAGCCAATCAGAGAAGCTCTCTGGGAATTTTCTGACTGGTGTTATGGGAAGCAGGACTATTTCATGTGATCCTGAGGTCTAAGTTTGGAGGTCCCCAGTGATGTTGATTTGAGGCCAGTGTGATGAGCACAAGTTGTGAGAGAAAGAGAAAGTAGATAAATTAATTCCTGGATTCAGTTATACCCTGGATCCTTCCATAGTTGGCTCAGAAGAGCTAACCAGAGAGTTCCCTGGCAGGTTCAAGTTCTGAGTGGCTTTTGATGACTTATAACCATAGAGATCTCCAGTGGTTTAAACCTGCAGTTATGTTATCCCTACATGTTCACCAAGGACCTGGTGGGGATCAAGTTTTTTGCTAAGTGATGAGAACACAGAAGGAAACGACAATTATGACCTCTTTCCAGACACAACCAATGACCTGGAGCTGGGCTGTTTGAGGTAGCAGCCACCAGGCCCACATGATCATCTACATTTATGAGACTGAAATAAGAGAAGCTAAAAACCCAGAGCAAGAAAACAAATAACCTGGGGACTGGAGAGATGGCTCATCAGGTAAGGCCCTTGCCTGGAAAGCCTAAGGACTAGGGTTTAATTCCCCAGTATCCACATAAAGCCCGATAAACAAAGTGGTGCACACATCTGGAGTTTGTTTGCTGTGACGCACCCGTTTCTCTCTCTTTATCTGCATCCCTCTCTTAAATAAATAAAAAGTAGAAGTTAAAAACCTTTCAAAAAAAGAAGAAAACAAATAACTCAGTTACAAACAGGCAAGAAGCTTGCAAATTAAAACATGCAAGGGACCTTGGGGACATGAGAAGGAACCATTACTGTTGGCTAGCAGAGAGGTGGGAACAAAGACCACAGTGCATAATCACCTCAGCCTGCCAGGGCCACTGTTATCAAAAAGCAAAAGATAAATAAGTCATTGGAGGGAGGGTGAAATGGCACAGCATTATGGAACCTAGTACAATGCTGCCTCAAGAAAATTAGACATTGACCTATCCTAGAATCCAGCAAGCTTACTTCTGGGTATTTATTTATTCAGGAAAGGAAATTGGCTTCTTGCAGGGATTTCTGAACTCCTGTGACCACTGCGGTCTCAACAACCAAGGTATGGAGTCGACCTACGTGCCCATCCATGAGGCAATGGATGGAGACCACGGGACGCACAGGTGATGGAACATGAGTTAATCCTTAAATTTTCAACAAGGTGGATAGAACCTGGAGGATACGGTACCAAGGGAGATAAGCCAGGTACGGAAGGTCAGTGCCGCGCAAGCTCAGGAATGAGCAGATCTCAAGCGGGCCAACTCGGAGAACAGAGGGGTGGCTGGCAGGTGCCAGCTGGAGGCTGGGCCCCAGAAGGCCATCAAAGGACACGAAACTTCATCCACTCCAGATCAATCTGTTCAGCGTGGTGACAGTAATTCATGACACTGCAAGCTTCCTGAGAGGGACTTCCTTCCTTCCTTCCTTCCTTCCTTCCTTCCTTCCTTCCTTCCTTCCTTCCTTGCTTGCTTGCTTGCTTCCTCCCTTCCCTTTCTTCCTTCCTTTCCCTTCCTTCCTTCTTTCCTTTCCCTTCCTTCCCTTCCTTCCTTCCTTTCCCTTTCTTCTTTACCTGCCTTCCTTCCTTCTCTTCCCTTCCTTCCTTCCTCCTTCCCTCCCTTGCTTCCTTCCCTTCCTTCCTCCTTCCCTTCTTTCCTTCCTTCCTTCCTTCTTTCCTTCTCTTCCTTCCTTCCTTTCTTCCTTCTTTCTTTCCTTTCCTTCCTTTCTTTCTTCATTCTTTCCTTCTCTCTCCTTCTCTCTCTTTCTCATCCCCAGTTGTCTTTTTCTTTTTTTCATTTTGAGTCAGGGTTTCATTAAGTTGCCCAGAGTGGACTTGAACTTGCTCTGTAGCCCAGGATAGCCTTGAATTTAGAATAAAGATCCTCCTGCTTCAGTTCCTGAGTGTCTGGGATGACAGGCAGAGCAGTTGGTCACTGTATCATTTCTCCATCATCCAAACACTGTAGATGGCCAAAGGGGTCAGGCTTTGCTTATCCTGTTTCCTCTCAAAGTGAAGACAGCCTCCCTTGGGTGAAAGAAGACTCCCCATACACCCTGGTCCCTTGTTGTAAAGGTCTGCCCAGGCCAGGGCAGCACAGGCAGATTCTTACAGGTCATGAATACTAACTCCTCCTGCTGTTGGAAAAGCCCAGGGTGCTCCAAAAACTTACACACACACACACACACACACACACACACACACACCCCACATGTCAACTCTCAGCCATGTAATCAGGGGAAAAGGCAACATGTCCACATTTAAATTGCAGAGTGTGACCTTTATGCTTGAAGTCTTTCCAAGAACCCTGTTTATAGCTCTGGGCTCAGGAGCCCACTAAATTATTTTCCTTACCCTACCCCCGGGGCTGTTTCCTCTGCATCCCGTTTTCCTAATCTCCCCACCTCACCCCCTTTGCTTTCTCCAGAGAGCATGGGTACTTTGAAAGGGATTCTCCAGGGCCCTCTTTGCTCATGACACCGAG
This sequence comes from Zapus hudsonius, assembly GCA_004024765.1. Taxonomy (NCBI): domain Eukaryota; kingdom Metazoa; phylum Chordata; class Mammalia; order Rodentia; family Dipodidae; genus Zapus; species Zapus hudsonius. The sequence goes on along the minus strand of PVHP010021087.1, from coordinate 12,918 downwards.
GCTGAGAGCAGTCCCTGGTCCCGGACAGAGGGAAGGAGCTCACACTATAGCAGAAGGCGTGGGGGTGGAAGAAGAGAAGAAGGCACAGGTTGGGTTCCATCCCCCAAAGCCTTAGTAAATGACTGGGGCAGACAGTGGTGAGGGCTGCCATGAAAGGCTTCCTTCAAACACTACAGAGCAGGGAGCCCTCTCGGGTGTGAGGTAGGGTACTGTGTCATCTTCAAGCTTTATTTAGATAGGGTGCACCTCTGTCTTCAGAGGGACTTGTAACGCTGAATGTCCCCAGCCCACCTAGGAGACACGGTGATGAGGCCAGTACCACGGTACTGTTGCAGAAAGCCACCTAGGGTGTCCTGGGATATTTCTCTGCCTCCTAGTCCCTTGTTCTCTCTTCTCTTCTTTCTTTCCTATAGAGCTGGAAATTGTCCCTGCCTCTCAACAGGTGAGCAGCGTCTCTAAACCACCACCCTTTTCCAGGGTCCCCAACAAGATGGCAAGGCTTGGCCTCTGGAAGAGAGTGTGGGGTCTGCTTCCTGGCATCATGAATGCTTCCTTTTAAGCACCGACTCCCTCCTCTCCCTAGAAGTGCGCAGAGGGTGCGGTTATTTCGGCCTTTCTCTCCCCTTTCTGGGAACAAATGCCCCTTTCGTGAGGGGACCCACAGGGACTTCAAATTAGCTCTTTGAGGCTAACTATGCATTTGATGTCTGAGAGCCAAAGCCTGAGGCACAATGGACATTTGATGGCTGAGGATTACGGAATAACTCCAAGGGCATAAATAGTGCTGTGTTTCATGTGCCAGGCACTGTACTAAACTGCTCACATACATTACTCTCCGCATAGCTCTTTGGAGTGACTGCTGGGTGGTTCCCATCCCAAAGAAGACAATCTAGAATCCTTGCTCATGTGGCCAGCAAAGAGGAAGTAGAGGTCCCAGGTAAGATCTCCCCTCAGACCAGTGCTCTGAACAGACCCGGCCATGGACAGAAATCAGGCAGTGCTCCAGCCCCTTACAGGCACTGTATGTGAGGGGTATGTGTCAACAACTATTTGTGTGTTCTCATAATGAATGCAGGTGCAGGGAAGATGGCATAGTCAGTACAGAGCTTGCCTTGTAAGCATGAAGTCCTCAGTTCAATTCCCAGAACCTATGTTAAATGTCTGGTGTGGTGATCCTTCTGTAGAGAGTCAGAGACAGGCAGATCCCCGGGGCTCGCTTGCAGGCCAGCCAGTCTAGCCTAACTGGCAAGTTCTAGGCCAGCGAGAGATTCTATCTCAAAAAAGGAGGTTGTCCTCTGGCCTCCACATTTGTATGCATGCACACCTGTACACACATGAACAGAGAGAGAGAGAAAGAGAGAGAGAGAGCTCATTTAACCCCACAGAAACTCCATAAGTGTAAGGATTATGATGAGTTAGGGAAACCAGGCACAGAAATGGTAATTTACTTGGCTTATTAGTGGCAGACTTTGGATTTGAACCCAGGACTCTGACCCCCTGTGTCTGCACTGTCACTCACCCCACTACTCTTGGAAAGGGTCTTTATTCACTTTCCAGATAGCAATGAAAACTGGGACCTAAAGGCCAAGTCTCGATTGTGTTCAGGTCTTCTAGAACTTTCCAAAGCTGAAGCTTTAACAAGGCTGGGTTTGGAAGATGAGTACCTTTTGATCAACGCTCACCCTCCTAGGCCAGCACCTCCAGGAATCAAAGCATTCTACAGCCCAGGGCAAATGACAACAGGCTAGGTCGGGGGTCCCTGTCACTGAGCTTGGCTGGCTGAGCAGCCTCCAGCAATCCTGGCCATCACACTGGCAGGAGTGCCCAGGAATTCTAATGAAGGGGCTCAGAGGGCCCACCCCACATTCTCAGAATTCCCAACCACCTCAGGCAGAAAGAATTTTCAACCAAACTTGGCAGTGAGGAGCACTGTGGTCTGGCTGCTCTCTCTGGAAGCTGTCATGAGTCCTGGCTGCCCAACGACCTTTTTCTTTCCCTAACATACTGCTAAGAATAACCAAGCAGTCTCCACACCCACCGAGGCCTCTCCCTTGCCTCTGCCTAGACTGTAAATCCTCCTGGGTAGGAGATGATCAGCCTGGGCCTTCACGAGCCCCCCTTGCTGCCCCGTTAGCCAAGGCTGATCCTCCCTGCCCATGCTTGGTTCTGTTGTTTCCAGAACACACACTCCTGAGTACTTTATAGTATATTTATATATGTTTCTTGTTGTCTCCCTCACCCTGGTAGACTAGCAGTTCCCAGAAGGCAGGAGTTTTAAGTCAATCATTGCTTTATTCCCAATACCCTGAACAACACTTGTGATGAGGTAGGTTTTCCGGAAGTGTTTGTTCTAATGAACATCAATGGGAGGGTAATGGGCAAGGGTGAATGTGAGCCAAGAATAATGATATATATACACAAAAATGTCATCATCAAACCCATTGTTTTGTGTGCTCCTTCAAAACAATAATAATTGTCTGGAGAGATGGCTCAGAGGTTAAGGCGCTTGCCTACAAAACCTAACCACCTGGGTTTGATTCCCCTGTCCCCATGTAAAAGCCAGATGAACTAAGTGGTGGCACATACACCTGAAGTTTGTTTCAGTGGCAGGAATCCCTGGCACATCCATACTCATTCTCTCTGTTGGCTTCTCTCTCTCTCTCCCTCTCTCTGGCAGATAAATGATGACTAAAATATAAAAATACTAAAAAATAATAAAAGAGGAAAAATCACGCCTAGCTCTTTAGCACATAGCATGTTATTACCATGTTGATCAGGAAAGTCTCTTATGGGTCCCCACTTCCATTTTATTAGTTCATCTAGAAATATTTCTTGAGTTGAGAAGTGGCTAAAGGTGCTTGTTATGCCAGCCTGCTGACTGCAGTTTGGATCCCCAGTAGCCAGGTAAAGCCAGAGACAAGTCAGTGCACGTGTCTATAATCCTGTAACAGTCCCTGCCTGGAACATGCAGCTCACATTGGCCAAGGAAATTTTAGCAAACGTGACTCAGGAAGACTTGAGCAGTAGATCATGCTGTGAGACCACATCCAGGCCACTTGTCCAAGGCTGAGAGCTACACAGAGAAGAGCCCATGGCATCCACTGACAGCTGTAGGAGAAAGATAGAAGGAAGATGAGAGGAAAGGAAGAAGGGAGGGGGGAAAGAGAGGAGAGGTAGGAAGGAGTGGTAGCCAAACACACAGTCACATGGTCACTCAACACTTGGTTGTTTTTTTTTTTTTTAATTTGAGTTTTATTTTTTAGCCCAGGCTAACCTGGAATTCACCATGAGGTCTCAGGGTGGCCTTGAACTTACAGTGATCTTCCTACCTCTGCCTCCCTGGTGTTGGGATTAAAAGCATGTGCCACCAATCCTGAAGTTAGTCATTATGCAGATCACCGTGTCAGTAACAGCATCGGGGTCAAGGTCATGCTGCTGTATTCCACCACCCTAACCAAGAGAGGTCCCTAGACTCTGACATGTGTTGTTGGGGTATGGAGGATGTGACCAGTTAAGATGGTCTGTAGGTACCAGCCTTTCATTTTTCTGATGGATCAGCGATCCCAGGTTGTAGCAGTCAGCTCCACAAAGCTGGCCTCACTGTAGCAAAATGAGCGTGAGCTCACTGCCCCCCTCCCCTATATTCATTGTTACATTCTTCAGGCCACAGATGGCCAGTCACATAGCATGAGGTGAGAAACTACCAGAGCTTTGAAGTTCTGTGAGACAAAAGAAGGATTTGCTTTAACTGTGATAAGGAAGTTAGGAAAAGTTGAGGCCGGAGGATACCTGGGGAGGATTATCTGAACTTCCCCAGAACCCATTGTAAATGTGTGAGTTGCTAGGCACTTGTAATTTACATGCTTAATGTCACGTACACATCTCTGTATCCTACTATAAAATCTCTTTGTAACTGGGGTTCGGAGCCAGTGTTTCATTTATGCTTGGACCCCCGGGCCCAGGTGTAAAATTAAAACTCCCCTCTCCTCTTGCAGTTTATGGGAAGAAGGGATTTATTTCAAGCTTACAGATCCAGGGGAGGTTCCATCAATGGTGGAAGACGTTGGCTCCCTTGAACAGATCCAAGCAGAGAGACAAAGTACCAGCAGCCAGCAAGCACCAAAAAGCAGCAAGCATGAATGGGGAGAAAGCAGGACCCTCAGAGCTCAAACTGCTCTCTGACACCTTTGAGATGGAATTCAGATCTGCATGCTCCCCCCACCCAGTGACACCTTAGGGCTGGACCCCAGGATCTGCCCCCAATAACACCTCCTCCATCCAGATGGTTTGAGATCCAAGTTATAAGCATTAATAAAACTCCTGAGTCTATGGGGGACATACAAACTACCTCACCAAGTGCTCTTGGCTTCCTGAGTTTAAGTACACTTTTTTTTTTCAGAACCACTGCAGAGTGAGTGATGGAGCCCTGTCACAGTCATCAGTCACCTGTGTGTGAATGGACAGTGCCGGTTGGGTTTTTTGTTCACCTTCTGGAATGATCCGTCAGCAGACAGTAAGGTACTCTTGTCTTCTTTCCTGGGTTCTCGTTGCAGATCACGTCACATGGCTGTACAATTTTCCCTAACTCCAACAAGAAACTCCCATTGCCACAGTACCACACAGCCCCATAGCAAGGCTGTCAACAGAAATAACGAATCAGGGCTGGAGAAATGGCTCAGTGGTTAAGATGCTTTGTCTAACGACCAGAGTTCAATTTCCCAGGACCCACATAAAGCCAGATGCACAAGGTGGTGCATGCATCTGGAGTTTGTTGCAGTGGCTAGAGGCTCTGGTATGCCCATTCTCTCTCTCCCTCTCCCTCTCCCCCCCCCTCTCTCTTGCAAATATTAAAAAAATAATGAATCAATGATGTGCCAGGAATTCTGAGAGGTCATTTACTCTTTGACAGCCAGTGATATGGGAACCCTTATTATTAGATAAAACGAGCAACAGACAGCTTTAGGTAAAATGTAATACAGGTAAAAGATAAAAATCCATGCTACCAACTGGATGTGGGCCTCAACCCTGGCACTCTGCGAAGATGAGGCAGGAAGACTACTGTGAGTTTGATGCCAGCCTAGCCTGCATAGTAAGATACCGTCTCAAAAAAAAATCCATACTACATTAAGATAATGACCATACCTTATTAAAGAGCTCTATACCTTCACAGGGAAAATGACAAATGACCAAAAGAAAATAAGTGAAAGATTGACCAAAAAAGGAAAAAAAGGAATAGACGTTTGAATTTTCTAGAAGTTACAGAAGTGGAAATTAAAGTAACAATAAGATATTCTTTACCTGTTGAGCTACAAAAATAGACTGGAGTCCTAACACCTCCTGGTGATGGAGATGAGGGCAAAGGACAGGCTGTGGGTGGCAGGTGGAGGTGGAAGCTGTGGGCCAGGAAGCTGTCTCGTGCCTCAGTGGGCAGAAACCCAGAGAATGAAGAGAGGCAAAGGTGGTCCCTGTTGAGGGGGGGGAACGCTGCAAAGATGATGCGGTTAACCATGGAGCGATCGAAAGCAATTCAGAAATCCCCCCAGAGGCTTTCTCGCCACTGCTGTCTCCTCCTCCTCCTCCTCCTCCTCCTCCTCCTCCTCTTCCCCCTCTTTCCGTTCCTCCCATCTTCTCCCTCCCTGTTCTTCCCCCACTCCTTTCCATCTCTTTCCCCCTTTGCCTTTATTCCTCTTCCTCCTTCTTTCCTCCTCCTCCCTTTCCTCTTTCTTCCTCCTTCCATCTTCCTCTTCTTCCACACTTCCCCCTTCCCTTCCCTCTCCTTTAAAAAAAATTAATTTTAAGTTATTTTTGGCAGCAGGGCCCTCCCTTCAAAGATGGTTTAGGGAAACCCCACAGAGGGGTGGAAGGGGTTCCAGTCTCGCCTTTTGCTCCCCTCCTCACTATGGAGTCCACACAGGGGGAAGTTGGGGGAAGACCCCAGAGGGGACAGCAGCTAGCACTCTTGTGTGTGTGGTGTGTGTGTGACTCTCATGGTCCTGATCACTACCAGTACCCAGAGTCCTTTACTCACTCATTCACTCACTCACTCAAGTGCCCCCACAATGGCTTACTTCCTGTCACTTCTCACTGTGCCTCACATGAGGTGACTGTGGCTCAGAGAGGTTACAGCACATGCCCTACAACACAGACCGGAGGTGACAGAAACAGGATGGGAACCAGGTCTACCTGGATGTAACATAGATGTGCTTCCACTCCTGTCCATTGCCCCAGGTAGAGTGGCTGGGGAAAGGGCGTGGCTTTAGCCCAACACCCAGGTGTGATCCCTACACACCTGTCACACACGCTCTTTGCCAAGGTCTTCCCTGTCTTCTTTCTTCAGGTTCCAGTCTCCCAACCCCTCAGCACCCAGCACTGTTCATGGTGGAAGCATAACAACTATGGCTACCAGGACGTCCCTTCTCGGGGGTCAGATATGTGCTGTCTATGCAGAGGGGCCAGAGGCAGAGGGTGCTGGGGTCATGGTTGAAGTCAGACCTGCTCCAGCTCTGTTAACATTGGCTCCCTGCTTCTCTACATTAACAGTGCTGCAGGGCATGAGATGCTGTGAGATGCAACCCTGATGATCCACAGAGTCCATGTCTGTCCACAGAGCCCATGTCTGTCCACAGAGCCTGAAGTCTGCATGGACTGACCTTTGGGTGGGGCTTCGGCAGACAATGAAAGAAACAAGGCTCCATCTCCTCTCTTTCCACTGTCACAGTAACTGTCATCTTCTGGCAGGTGGTTAGATGACTGTCCTGGTCACAGGGGTCACATCTGCTCACAGCTCCATGCATGGAAGTATCCGCCCTTTTTAAAGGTGTCTGCTTTCTCTCTCTCTCTCTCTCTCTCTCTCTCTCTCTCTCTCTCTCTCTCTCTCTCTCTCTGTATACATATGTTGTTAGGGTCCGAGGCCGACCACCCCTCAGGAAGACAAGGACACACGTGATAATACAAGTCACACAGCGAGGTTTATTTCCAGCTAGCTGGGGTCCAAGTATCTGCCCGGCACAGCGGGTTTCAACATAGACCCTGAGCACAAGGTTCAGGCAGTTTTTATAGTTTATCTTGAGCAGGCTCAAGTCACACAGTCATTTTCCATAGTCTTTGAAGTTACATATTCTGGCCCATTCCCGTTGCTCATATCATTGTCAAGAGGAGCTGTATTAGCTGGATTCAATCATCGGTAGGCAATGGCTGATGGGAAACTCTGCATTTAATGAGGTGTGCTAAGTGTCTAGCCCAGGAGACCTCTGCTTTTTTTTTTCTCTGCTTTGAATCTGGGACACCAGAGCCTCTTCTGGACCACTGGAGACACTGAGATACTAAAGAGGGAAGGGCCTGGTGAAGGAGTGAAAGAAGTGTTCCTTTCACCTCCACCCTCTCCACCAGCCTTGGACCTCCCTCACGATCAAGCCAACAGGCAGGTCTGGAAGAAATTAGCAAATGATTTAAACCCTCTGGAAATCTTGACTGAAGAAAGGAGTGGATTTGTGCCAGGCTCACATGTCTACATCCAAAAATATTCAATAGAGCTCCCTTAGGTTGGGGTGACATTCACATGACGTGCTGATTTTGGCATTGGCATTGCTGTTGGTATCATAAATGAATTGGTCCTGCTTTATTTATTTATTTATTATTATTATTATTATTTTGCGATGCTGAAGACCGGACCCAGGGCCTTGCGCTTGCTAGGCAAGTGCTCATCCACTGAGCTAAATCCCCAACCTGGTCCTGCTTTTGCAATGATGTTGGAAACCTTAGTTACTGATGCCCACAATAAATCATCAACTTGGTTTTGGCAGAGAAATGTCAGCAGTCAGGGACCAAGAAACAGCTCCACACTGTCACTCACTCCCAGCAACCTGAGGTATACTCTAGACTTCTAGGGACCTCAACTCAGGCAAACCCAGGATTCCTGGCCTTAGCACAGAAAAGAGTTTCAGGAAGAGCCAGTATGAAGCAGACTTGGAGATTTTATTAAAGATGCTTTAATACGGGTTGGAGGGATGGCTCAGTGGTTAAAGGCACTTGCTTGTAAAGCCTGATAGCCTGGGTTTGAGTCCCCAGTCCCCACACAAAACCAGATGCACAAAGTGTCACATGCATCTGGAGCCCATTTACAGTGGCAGGAGGCCCTGGTGCACTCATACCCACTCTCACTTCTCTTTCTCTCTCTCCTTCTTTCAAATAAATAAAAATACTTAAAATTTTTAAAAATGCTTTAATATAGGAGAAGAAAGGCACTCAGAAGGAAAATAAGACACACTGGAATGGGGTGTGTCTTATCAAGGGAGAGTTATAGGAAGTAAAACATACCCAAGTGTGGGTACAGGCTCCTCAAGGGAGTGTCACATATCAAATGTCCTCATGGTAAGTATATATAGGATTTTGGAAGCTTTCTGGAATTCTGTTGCACAGTGGGTATCTGGGGAGCCCTCTCCTCCTCGGTCTGTTCCCCTCTTCATTGACTGAAGTTACAGGGTGGCCCTGAGGTGCTTTGGATGGAATTGTAATCTGATATGATAAAAATCAAGGGTCAGTAGGGTTGCACAGGGACTTAGAAGATGGCTTTTACTATACCTGAGGTTTCAGGTGAGATTCTTGGAACATTGCAGGTTTACAGCTGGGAAGGAAGGCCTTCAGTGGATATTAATTGTGCTAGAATTCTTACTTTTCTTTTGTCAAGAGACTCTGTGGCTACAACCAAATACCAGAAGTCGGGCATTTTATAAAGGAAAGTGGTTTATGTAGCTCACAGTTTTATAGGCTGAAAGTCCAAAACCAGACTCTGGTGAGGGCCTTCTGTCTCCATCACAGTATGGTGATGACATCGTATCAGGATGTATAAGAAAGTCCCTGGTAGCACAGAAACCAGCGAAATACAGGGCTTAGCTTACTTGTTTTATTTTTTAAAAAATATTTATTTATTCATTTATTTTATTTGAGAGCTAGAGAGGCAGAGAGAGAGAGAGAGAGAGAGAGAGAGAGAGAGAGAGAGAGAGAGAGAGAGAGAATGGGTGTACCAGGGTCTCTAGCCACTGCAATAGAACTCCAAACATGCACCACTTTGCATCTGGCTTTCTATGGGTCCTGGGGAATTGAAACTGGGTCCTTAGGCTTTGCAGGCAAGCACCTTAACGACTGAGCCATCTCTTCCATTCCATCTTACTCTTTTGATAACAATCCATTTTTACAGGCAGTGACCAGAGTTCCTCTGAGCGTGATACCCCGGGTGACACATACCTCCCACTAGGTCCCACCCCTGACAGTTTCCCCCACCCCTCCACACCACCTGTGGTAGTTTGAATGAAATGTCCCCTTAGGCTCAAGTGTTTTGAATACTTGGTCCCTAGCAGGTGGCAATTTGGGAATGTTTTGGGATCTTTGGAAGGTGGAGTCTTGCTAGAGAAGGTGTCACTGGTGGGGGGTGGACTTAGGATAATACAGCCCAGTGGTCATAGTACTTCCTTCTTGCTGCTGTCAAGATGGGATGCCCCGATGGCTATGTGCTCTTACAGAGCTTCCCTTGGCATGATGAAACTTCTCCTCAAAACTGTAAGCCGCAATAAACCCTTTGCTTCCATAAGCTGCTTCTGGTCAGGTGTTTTGTCTCAGCAAGGAGACGAAAACTGCTACACCACCACAATGGATCAAGTGTCCAGTGCCGGAGACTTTGGAAGACACGTATGGAACTTGAACCACACCACACACTTGGGAATTTCCAGCTCTCTCAGCATTGCAACTGTGGGGTGTTGCTCAGCTCTCTGGGTACCCACTGGAGGATTCTGTGTGGTAATCCAAGAAAGCAGCCAGTACAGCATTTGGCTCCTAGGAATGGGGAAATGCTGTGTGCTCATTATTACTATTGGCCGCTGATCACCTTGGATGATTGGATAATTGATTACTGTAGATTCTAGGGGTTACAAAATTGTTCTCTGAGAGCCAGAGAGTAAATACTGTTGGCATTCTGAGCCAGATGGTGTCTGTCATTCTTCTCAGCCATGTTAGAATGTAAGCAGCATACATGATGCATAAGCAACTTACATGTTCCAATAAAGCTTTATTTCTAAAACACTAGTAGTGGATAGATTTGGGTCATGATTTGCTGACCTTTGCCCTAAAAAATTGGAAGAAATCAGAGACAGGCTGTCCCCAGTTCCTAGTCAGGATCAAACTTCGTTAATGTAGAACCCATGCTGGTTACAGGAATTCCAGGAATCACTGTGCATGGAGACTTGGAGCAGATCACAGACCTCAGTCAGGTGGGGAGGTGACAGAAAGGTAGGAGGGGACGTCTGGCTTGCCACATGTACATAAAAGCCTGGGCTCTGAGTTCAGAGGCACGTGGGTAAGGCAGAGTCTCACTCCACCATTGCTGTGTGTGACTTTGGACAAGGGGGTCTTCTCTGCCCAAGCTTCATCTTTTCAGGGGAGATTGATTAAATCACATCAAAGGTTTAGCCAGACTTGCCATGTTTTATAAGAATTTCCAAATGCCATCAGAAGGGAGTCTTGCACAGACCCTGAGCAGTGGGAAGGAAAGAAAAACCCAACATGGAAGTTTCTGACCTTCTATTAGCTTTTAGTATTTGGAACTTCTCAGCGAGACCTTGTAAACCGCTTAAGTTTTGGCAAGGCTGACATTTCGTGTGTGATTAGCTCAGGGGTCTCTCATGGCCAGGAAGCTCCTGTCGAGAGGATGTAACACATCTCCATGTTATGATCCCAGCAACCTCTAATCTTATTCCCAAACAGGTACGGGAGCCCTGAGGTCCAGGCCCACCCTGAGCCAGGGCAGGGCTCCCTGGAACTTCTACTGCAGTTGAAGAGCAGGTAGAATAATCCCCAGGGAGGATGTTGGGGAGTGGGGAGTATGGATTCCCACTGGAAAGCAAGTGGATAAACAGATTCGAGAGAATAGAGAAGAATGAAAAATGACCTCTGTTGCATATCGCCCTGAATCCCCGGTTCCAATCAAGGTTGGCCCACTAAACAATGTAACTCATTATGAACAATAAAGAAAATAAAAAAAAATGATCTCTGGATACTTCTCCCAAAGCCAGGGTTTTCCTTGACTCCAATAAGCTCTTTAAAACAATTTATGAAGCCTTTTGTTTCTCTGCTTATTTATTTGGGACCCTAGGATAGACTTGTGAACAGCAGGTTTTTGTTGTGGGTGAGTCCTGGGCAGGGGAACAATAATTTGTATAGTTCAGACTAATAAATTAATTGCACAGTGTCAATACGCTCAGTCAAACCATCCAGGGTCCTGTTAATGAAGGTGGCCAGAGAAGAGAGAAGCCTCTAGGCTTTGCTCTGCCCCCCCCCATCTTGTTCTACATTCTGGGAACTCTCTGTGCCGAGCACGGCACAGAGATGAAGGAGCCATAGGAAGGCTGTGGTCAGGTGGATGAGATGATACATTAGGGGAGAGTCCCGAGGCAGCATGGAAGGTGCTAGAATGAAGGCTAGGCAGGCAACCTCAGGCTACATTCATGATGCAAATATTGTATTCTCACAGTGCATCAGGCAGGGAAGGGGACAGGAAGGAACTTGGGAGAAACTGTACCACTTGGGAACCTCTACCCTGTACTTCCCCTCTTCCTATTTAAATTACAACCTGGGCCCCCCAGAAAGGAAGGGGCTAAAATAACTTTACCTATAAAGCTTAAGAACAAGCCCACAAACTACCTAATGACCAAGAAGTTAGATAAATTAGTGACTTAGTGCCACACTCACTTGGCAGCCTTTGAAAGAAGGATTATGGAGGCTGTGTGGAAGGTGGAAAATTGCTCCTCTCCAAGCAAGATGAAGGCAGTCTCTCGAGAACAAGGGTGAGGGCTGGAGAGATGGCTCAGCTGTTCAGGTGCTTGCCTGCAAAGCCTAACGACCTGCGTTTGATTCCCAGGACCCATGTTAAAGGCCAGATGCACAAAGAGGCACATGCATCTGGAGTCTCTTCGCATGGGCTGGAGGCATTTCTCATCTCTCTCTCTCTCTCTCTCTCTCTCTCTCTCTCTCTCTCTCTCTCTCTCTCTCTCTCTGTGCTGGGAAAAATCAATACTGCAGGGGAGATGGAGGGCTGGGGGAGCCACAAGGAAGACAGGAGAGAGGGCAAGGAAGGAGAAACAAGAGAACCACAGAAAATGGACAGTAGGAATGAAGAACGATTTTTTGGTTTAGAGCCCAGATGTATATTCAAGCCTGGGTGGTGCTAGAATCCTACACATACCACTCCCACTACAAATCGCTGTTCTGGGGGGACTCCAGTGCCTTAGGGTTCCCTGGCACAGCCTTGACCCTCTGGTCAATGTTGACCTCGTGACCAGTCTCTAAGGATGCCATACGCCAGAGCAAACCAGATCTTTTCCTGAAGACTTCCACCAAAAATAACACCAAACAAAGATAGAATACATGGGCCTATTTTTTTGTATGTGTATGAGTGTATGGTGTGAGTGTGTATGTGCGTGTACACGTGTTCCTATGTGTGTGCATGTGTGTGACGTGTGTGTGGAGACCAGAGGTCAGTTGTTCACTGTGATGGTTTCATCCAGGTGTCCCTCACAAACAAATGTGTTCTGAATGCTTGATGCTTAGCTGATGGCAATTTTGGAACCTTGTTGGAGGTGTGTTGTTGGGGGTGGGCTTCTGGAAGTTAAAGCCAGCTTCCCCTTGCCAGTATTTGGCACACTCTCCTGTTGCTGTTGTCCACCTGATGCTTGCCAGGAAATGACGTCCACCCTCTGCTCATGGCATCATTTCCCCTGCCTTCATGGAGCTTTACCTCGAGTCCATAAGCCAAAATAAACCCTTTTCTCCATAAGCTGCTTTTGATCAGGTTCTTTTCTGTGCAGCAATGAGAAAGCTGACAGCAACATTCTCCATCTTTATTTATTTGGAGAGGGAGGAGAGAGAGAG